>KN716740.1:0-30494 GCA_000816705.1 Dictyocaulus viviparus | reverse complement strand
AGCTTCGCGACTAACCGGCTTGAGATCCCTCAGCGAGGGAGATCCGTGGATTATTCAAATACATTAAATTATCAACAATACAGAAGCCATAATGATTGATTGATATGCATGCATTCGCAGGACCAAGAATGAATGTCTTCCTACCTGCAATAACGAAAGTAATGACCAGATAAGTCAGCAAAATTTCTTTTAAGCTGAATGTAATCTTTAAATTTTTCTCTCGCAAATAATGCTTCAATAAGCCAACGAATAATAAACAAAGCAACATTTGAGCTAATCTGTGGATATGATATTGGTGTCCTGCTGATTAACTTCAAATGCGAGTCGATTTAAGAAAATAGGAGAATTCAATGTGTATTATTCTGGAGGAGGAAGACATTGAGTTATATAGAAAAATTCTTTCACATTGTCGCGTTCAACTTTCCGAGTTGTTTCTCGTAAATCCACGTTGTTTCCCGTAATTATCTGCTTGTTGTGTATTTTTCCAAACAAAATGTTCACCCAATCCTAGAATACCGATCTTCAGATCACGGAACCCTTACAGTTCAACCCATACTGCTTGGCGTAAGCGCACTGGTGATTTTCTCAGCCACATTCCACACATTTGCCCTCAACATGCGTTCTTACAACATCATCAAAAGAAATTAGCGCTCATCCATTCAAATTCTCAATTAATCATGCGCTCGTTTGAAACCTTCATGGTTAAAGCCATTAGAACATTCTTATACTATATATGTCTGAGTTTTTTGGCATTAACTCGATTCTAATTAAAAAAATAGAAACGTAATAACACATTAAAGCCCTAGGCTTAAAAGGACAACTCACTATATATACATTATATATATATATATATATATTTGTTTACTTGATTATTATTATATATTCATATGGATATAGAGGAGTGTTCCAGTGCTACGGGTCGCACAAGATGGATTACAGCCAACAGTTGCTCCTATATTTGTCACATCATTGCCGAAATATCCACTAAAGGTTCAATACCAGTCATTTCTAATGTTTTTTCAAATGAAAATACTTTGAATTTATTAACTATTTCTCCGTAGCTTATCGCTGTTTTCAGGATAATGATTTCATATGCTCATTTCACATAGTACGGCAAGCAAACTCCGCTTATAACATTAAAAATTCTACTGACTACATTTCAGCATTCAATATGATACAATCTGCGGTGTGTTAATGATCTTAATATCATTTATTATAGGTCATCTTATAAGTGTCTTTATAAATACAATTACAATTGTAATTATTATTATTGCTATTACTATTATCATCAGTATTATTACATGATTACGTGAATTGCTCGTCATCAGGCTTAGTGCGGGCTCCAGCAATCTCCCGTGCTGGTGCTGTTCTGCGTACGTCGTAACTTTGGGCGGCCCATTTCGTGATCCTGAAATCGTTAGCAGTTACGAATACAGCTTTCATATGTTTGCCTCTAATATGTCCGCCCATTTTCCAGCTGGTTTCCCACGCTTGGTGTTGGGTTTGTCGATTATATTTAAAAAAACTCCTCACAGTGTGCGTAGTTCGTCAAGTAATTGATGGAGTTGAGGTGTTAGCTCAAGTCTCGGATGTGTAGCAAATCAGTGAAAGAACTGTGAAGTTGAAAAGATAAGCACCTATGTTTAGACTTGTTAATTGATAAGTGACCTTTTCTAAAATTTCAAACGCAGCCCATGCTGCTCTCCTTTTTCTAATTAATTTGTCTCTGATATCGTCCTCCATATTCATAGATCGCCGCCCAAGGTGTGCGAAAGATTTAGTTTCTTTCATTTGAAAACTACTAATCTTGGTTTGCCTCCCATAACATCATCAGTTCTTCATAAACTGGGTCTTATCGTTATTTATTCGCTGTTCTATCTCCTTCCCGTCTGCAAAACAAAGGTTTGATAGAAATTTTCCACCGACACGAGTGCCTCTTTTGCCTCAATCTAACGACTGCATTATCCATTGTAAGAAGGCAGTGAACAGCTTTGCAAAGATCGTATCGCTTTGTCGAACTTCTTTTCCAATGAGGATGGTGGAGGTCTGATGAAAAACTCTATTTTTGCTGTGCAATTTTGATAATCATCGTTAGGAATTCATATATAAGACAGCTTCTCCCATTGATCAACAAGCGCTGACAGCACAGTTTCCGATCCAACGCTGTCGAGTGCTTTTTCTCAGTGGACGAAACTCAGACCAAGGAACAAATGGCATTCTATACTGATCTCTATTTCAACTCTATTACCTTCCAACCACTTGGATATGTTCCATACAGCAAAATCTTTAACGAAGTCCTGCTTGTTTTACAGGATGAGCCTTATCCAAAGTTGTTGTAATGCTCTACAGGATAATCTACGTGAAAAGCTTGTGAAGTACACTCAACAAACAAATCATACTGTACTTTTGAACATATTTTCGACCGACCTTCTTTCGTAGCAGGATCGTGCGCAAAATTCTTCTTTAATCTGAAATCATTTCATTCCAAAAATATCTTTTCATATGGAGTGCTTGGAATGCATGTAGCTTATGGCGACCAATTCGAAGAATCGTGTTAATACCCACCCCGAAGGCACCCCTGAAGGGTGTTTGAAGATCTTCCAATGGAATTGTGGAACGAAGAAAAAACGGCATAAGATTTCCTCATTATCAATCCCATATCTCATTAAGAAGTTGTTGTTATCCCGTCTATGTTGGCTCGGGTTCGGTAGCCGTCTGATTTATCCTAAAGTTGTGTGATATGCCTCAAACTTGGATGGTAAATCTTTATTATAAAATAGAGAAGGAATAGAAAATATCGTATCGATGGCGATACGAATAAAAAGCGTATGTTAGAGAAAGAGTCCTTGCCTAAGAGAGAATGAAGAGCGGTATAGTCGGTGGAAGAGCACAAGTGTGATACGGTCCAACAATAAAGTGTCGCACAATAACTCCAACAATAACTAGGAGAAGTAGAAGAAGAATAAGAAAGTATGGGAGGCTAGAGCCTTTTATATCTTTATCCAATCAGAGTGCTATGAATGATACATATGATAATCATTGTATTGATTGGTCTTTTATTATTGGTGAATTGATGGAAAGTAGCAAGAATTGCTACACCGTCTCCTTTCAGCTAATCTGACAGACGAATACGGCATTCACAAAGACTTGAACGACACTTTTTCAGCTTAGTCTTTGAGCTGTTTCCAACAGTCCTTCTTATTTGTACCGTTTTAAATCTTTGTGCAACGATGTCCTACAGGTGGCAATGCTTGAAATCAGTAGTATCGCGTGTGTGTTCAGCCTCAAACTTGGTTGATTAAACCTTTATGACGGAACACCTAGATTCCCGTTGATCGTCAATATAGTGGAGCGATTACCACTAATAGTTGCACTTCTCTTATTGTGTGCCAGCTTAGCCCAATGTATTCGTTTTGCTCTAGAAAGTCGCTGAGCTTCAAAATCCTTTTCTAGGACCTTCGTAAAGAGGTTTGACGATCGGGATTGTGGTACTCCTGCAGTGTGTTTCATTGATTCTCGATGATCTGACATCAATAGCCGCGTCTCTCATTATCAGTAGCCTGCGTAGACCAAAACTTTGGCATAGATCCCTAACTTATGTGATACAGAAAACGCCTAGAATTATCCTTGCGATGGAGAGTTGGGTTCGCTCAGTGATCTTTCATCTTGCTTTCGTTATGTTCATGTCTCCGAGGCATACGTTAGAGCAGGAAGAACCGTCGTATCAAAAATCAGGGTTCGAAGCTTTGTATTCTCTGTTTTTTCACTGCATTGTCGATACTCCTGTATGTTCAATAGACCACTCGTTTTGTTCTTCTATGGTACGGTGCGATGTTGTTTATAACCTTAACTTCACGACCTAGATACACATAAATTGATCATGTTCAGATGTTCGTTTAGTTGAGTTTGAATGGGGCATCAGAAGCGTATCCGTTTTTCAAACATCGTTTATTTGAGGTTTAGCTCGAAGCCAATTTTTCTACAACAATATAAAACAATTACAAAAGTATAATCAACGAGGCATTACATTAAGGGTTGATTACTCACAGTGTCATAAAGGGCTTCAAGAGAGAAAGAGGAAGAGTTGAGAAATGATATTCTTGCAATAAAGATCATATTTCATCTGACATATAAGTAGGTGTTGGGAGAAAAAAAAGATGATAGATGAAAACTGTTCCTACTGTTTTGATTGGATTTACCCGTTGTTTTTCATAACACAATAATTATCTTATTATGACATAATTTCAGCTAGTAAACGTAAGTTTACAGATGTTTCCTTACATTGATATTTCACACTACTGTTCTATTTAAATTGATAACCAATCACTCATTACAACTACACGTATCGGTGTGTTTGGATGACAAGGCTTATCATAATCAACAAATGAGGGGAACATTCTGTAATACTGAATTTGGAACTTGTTGAAATGTCAAAGAAAAGCACTCTCAATCAGAAACTACCAGCGATGTAGTAATTGTTATGCAACTAGAACGATTTTCCATGAAAGTTGTGGCGGTGGACTGTCAACTTCTTATCTCCACCAGCTCATCTAACATCGAGTAGCTCTTCTCGCATTACTGCATGCTATTGTTTTCAACAAATCACTGAATACGTGAGAAAGAATGAAAATCAATCCTCTTACCTCCAAATCATTGCTATTACTAATCAATTGCAGCTGGATAATACCATTGCACATCCATGGTATCGGAGTTATAACACTACTGTAATTCTAAAGGATCTTCGAAATAAGTACTAATTTGAATTTCTTTTTCATCGTATTCGCTAGTCATTTTTTATTTTTAGTAATGATGATCTGCTAGTGATTTTCATTGTTCGCATGCGGTCGCACACTACCATCGACGAAAAAACGGTTTTAAACGCATTAAAGTCGGACTATTCGTCAATCGAGAATGAATTGGGTGGATATGTGTCAATCGAGCGAAATAGCATAGCAGTAACTCGTTACATTGGTAACTCTAACCACATTGATATGAAAAACGTTTAACTTTGTACGTCATCTCATTGATCGATACATTCTAGTGGTAAGAATTACAAGTATATCAATGACCGCTGAAATTTAGCGGTCGTGTGTTGTTGATAACTACTATTTTTATTCTATATATAGAATTTTGTGCTTAATTTCGCAGAGGTAAAATTTTAAGCGACCAGTTGTTGAAATTATGTATTTTTTGAGATGGTTTGATTAAAGAATATGAACTATATTGTTGCAACAGAGAGAACCGCAGTTCATGTTTTAGTTCTTTTATGGATACTTCAAATTTAGGTAACTAAGCCTTCATTAAAAGCAATCATAGCAAAACAACGAGTAATAAAGAGTAGTTGAGATAATAAATTAACAAAAGCTTTGGCGATGATCAATGTTTCTTGTGGGATGCGCCTACGCATTCGTGTTCAACGCGATATCGTGGAGGTGGTCAAATGCTAGCTTGGTCAACACAGTGACTTGAGTTGTGCACTTTGCACCAAGAGAGTACTGTTTATGTTACGTAGAGAATACTCTGTCGAGTAATCTCTGCTTCATCATCCAAATTAAGTGCAAAGCAAAGACATATTACATATTATATTAATTAGTGGTTTCTGAGTCATCGTATCGAAAGTTAGAAATGGTGGAAGCAAGTGAAAGTGCAAATGTCCCCTGATTCATAAAAGGTCATAATTACTTCGTCATTACGATACGTTTCTGGAAATGAATTTAACTGACGGACTGAAAAGAACATTGTTCCAACATACCGAAGTCTCCACCTCCTCTCTATATAAGCAGATACAGTAGTATACTCCTCATTACTCTTCACTCATAACCCCTAAAACAACTTCCTTTACCTTTGCTATTAAACTGATCGTCGTTTTCTCATGTTATCACAAGTTTCGTACAATTAACATGATTATCTCATAACGAATTAATTTTTATCTTCGTATATCATTCTCACCTATTGCATCTGATTAATATATGTCATCTGATTGAATAATCACATCCTTATGAATCATATCATGTATGTTCTTGATTAATCGCTATTGTAGTCTTTATGTAATATTTTATGTAATGTTTTAATAAAGGTTCAATTACCCAAGTTTGAGGTGAAATAACTTAACTTTGGAGCAAGTTTAACGGCTACCAAACTCCGAGCCCAACTGATCACACACATCTTATGCTATTTGTCCCACTTAAAACAATACATTACAATATACACTAATTTTAATGTGTAAAGAACATATGCCAGACAAATACATCGAATGAAACTCTTATTACGTTGGACAAATGAGAATGGCGTGTACCGTAATAGTTTGGCCCATGCGCCAATTTATACTGACTTGAGTGGTTTTGAAACAAATATGGGTTGGTAGGAGTTTAGCTGATGCAACAAATGCGTTGCCTGGTCAGTGAATATTGATAGTATTAGTGTAATATATCGACGCTCGCCTCAAGTAAGGTATTTGGATGTGCTCGACTACCGTATGTTGGTCCCTGATCACGATGGTGTAGCCTGGAGATTGAAAGAAGATCACGGAGCTGAGTGGGCGCCTTTGACGGAAGCGGAGCCAACCTCACTAGGTGTTACCTAATGTCCACTGACTAGTAAATACTAGTAATAAATAATAGTAATAGTTAGTGGTATTGAGAAGTAAATTTCTGACAGACAATAGTTCTTAGTTACAGATGAAAATATGAGTGTAGTTATTTAGTTTAGATTGTAGGATACGATAATATGTGAATGAATAGATGGAGAAAATCTGTTATTCTCTGAGAATCATCTGTTTAAAGAATACGTAATGAGTATAGTGAATTGATCAGACCTAAAAAATGCAATCATTTTTCCTCCAATGAATCTTGATTGTATGATGACTTAACGGGCATAAGCAATTCCTACAGAACCAATAACCTACATGAGTGTGATTAACGACATATCTAGTAGGACTGTAGCGCAGTAATCCGAATGGAATGTCATTGTAATGGTTGGTGTTGATTTGGTGTTTCACACTCTCTTTTCCAAACATGTTGATGAATTACCATCCATTTTCAATGCATATGCAATTCCTTATATAGTGAACAAAGGAAAAACAACATATGGTTTCGTTGAAGTTTTACAAACATTTCAATCCCTCATTAACCACAGTTAGTGAGACTTCGTTCAGAAGAAAGCAAAACAACTGGATTATATCTGTATTATTTACATAAAAACTTAGAGTTTTGCGGCAATTCGTCCATCAATACTTATACATGTAAAGCTGTTCTATTAGGCCTTAAGCACAGTGTTTTCACCAAATTCCTTTTTTAATTTAAAATCGACTTATTGTCAAAAAGCTGAGGAACGGAGGTGAATGTTGTGGTAGATATATCCATCGGAAAGTATAAAACTGTTCGCGTTGTACTCTAATTTATTGAGAATCGGAATGGATTAGCACTAGTTTCCTTCCACTGTTGTAGGACTACAAACTGGAGTACAATTTATGGAAAGACAGCTAAGAAAATCAGCAGGGCGCTTACGCCAGGCTATGGGGGTTCCGTGGTGCCAGACCCGAGTACGGTGTTCACTTCACCGCATGGTTTCCACATATCCATGAATTTGCGCATAAGCCAACGTTTTAGACTTCACATTTAACCGTCATTATCCTTTGTGATTACACTCTTTTATTGAGTTAGAATAGTACATCCAGAAAAGTGGAAAATCAAACGTAATGCATTTTTGCGTGATGGAATTAAAGCCATTTGTGGAGCCGTATAAGAAAGTCTATATATAATCTAGAAGAGAAGAGGACTCATTTAAGCAAAATTTAATGTATTTTATTAAGATCTGTTTGATATGACTCAAATTCACCTAATATATTTTAAAATTGTTTATAGTAACGCCGGCTTTCTTCTACCGAATACCTGAGTTCGTAGTTTTTTTTTTGAAAGTTCATTTGTATGGATTCAGTCAATCCTTATGGAAGCAGCAATGTGAATATTTCATTGCCCAGTGCACAATTCTAATTCCAGATAAATTATTACGCAGCTATTAAATAGAATATTGCTTTATTTCATCAAGTCTGCATTTTCTTCTGAAACATTTCTATCTGAAATGTTACCTTGTAGCAATTTTTCCTTCGCTTGTGCTTCATTATAATGTATTAAGGTGGATTCAATAATAGAATGTAATGGACATTGATGTTTGCTAGCGTGTTCATCTATAACTTGGGTAATTAAACTTTTATTCATACATTAAACCACAGTTGACCATTGTAATTAATTCAGCAACAATATAAAGATTGAGTATAAGCAATTAAATGACATCATGGTTATACGCTGAGTGAACAGCCAGCAAACTACATTGAGTTCAAGAGAACGAACGACAGTGATGAGGCGTTTATCGCGACCGCGAATCGAACTCAGCCGATAATGGTTTGTTGTGAATAGAAAGACATGCGATTTAGAAAGTATCCTTCATTTCGGAAGATAATTTATTACCTTTCCCACATGATCCTGCTGCTTTAATGCTGTCGAACTGTTTTCTCGGGCTCGAACCTGTTGTTGGAAATCAATCTGTCAGGCTAGGAGTTTGTGGCCTCCGTCACAGGCAGTAATAACTCCACTATAACGTTAGAGCTCTCTCGGTCTCATATAGCCTTGAGTAATGTAGCCTAAGGTTGCGGCTCCCTCTAGCCACAATCAGACGATTACTGAATAAGACATTTTATTCGGCAATCACCTCAAATTTCATTATACATCTTATTCTTCGAACTTTAAAGATTAATGAGTTTTGAGATTTCTTCTTAATATTATGTTTTCTCTGTCACATGAAGTCTGATTCATTCTCACCCTTTGAATATTCTCAATTTGTAGAAGCTGATGTCATTCTCTTATTTATATTTAATTATGTTGGCTCGGGTTCGGTAGCCGTATGGTTTATCCCAAAGTTGGGTGATTTACCTCAAACTTGGATAGTAAACCTTTATTATAAAATAGAAAGAATAGAAAATATCGTATCGATAGCGATACGAATACAAAACAATTGTAGAAGAAAGAGTTCTTTCCTGAGAGAGAGAGTGAGGAGAGGTATAGGAGAGTCGATGGAAGAGTAGAAGTGTGATGAGGTCCAGCGATAGAGTGGAGAAGTGGAAGTAGAGCGATGTCCAGCAAAGTGAAGTGAAGGTGAAGAGCAAAGTCGTAAAGAAGTAAAGTGAGGTTGAAGGGCTAAAGCCCTTTTATACTTTGATCCTATCAGAATGTTATGAATGATATGTATGATATGTAGGATCATCATTATCATTATATTGAGAGGTGGTTTATTATTGGTGAATGGATGGGAAGTAGCAAGAATTGCTACATTAATTGCGTCGATGGTTTTCATCGGCTCAACCTAATGAGTTATGTATGTAATAATTGCATCCGCTATATTTACCTAATGTCACTTTTTCTAATCAACAATTACCGTATATGATATTTTTTCAATTGATCATTAGTATTCTTGGAATTACTGTTCTATATAAATGTTTAATTATACAGGTTTGTGATGTACCGAAGATTAATGGACCCGAAGCGATACATTCGACATGGTTTGTTATGACAAACAACGTTCTAGACAATACGATTTGTTTGTCAAAATGACATTAGGAAATATGAAGATACAGCAACTAGAACTATTCCACGATATGAATGAAAACGATTGACAGGATACCCTATAGTATTTAAGTACGATAAGAAACAAAGAAGATAGGAATTACTCTCTGGAATAGGGAGTCCCTTTCAAACTTTCTATTTTGCCGCAGAAAATCTCAAGTTAAGGTGATTAAACGTCTATCAAAACAGTACAACAGCAGAATACGTCATAAGATTTTAACATCACACATGAATTACATTAGGTAATGTTAGCTATTATACTGTATTGCAGAGACGACAAGGAAACCTTACTATGTACTAATAAAGCAAAGGATCAAGAAAGCATATTGACTCCAGTAAGCATGGGAAGAGCATAAGTAGCAGTGGAAGATGAAGAACATTGCCAATATGATGACACGACATAGAGGTCAGATGTTTTCAGATTAAGCGAATATGAGAATGGATCGTGCCATGTGATCAGTGGTCATTCAAATGCTGGTCAAGGAAGAGATTCTGTTTGTGTGCTTTCATTTTGACAATTGAATCTTTTTGTTTTCGATGCTATTAAATAGAGAAAGAAAAGCAGAAAATTTGTTGAAACAACTTAATTTGTAATGCTGGTATTATGTTATTCTAACCAGTGAAACATTTTGTAGCAATGTTATTTCTCAATACAACCATTTGCTCCTCTCATTACAATTTTATCGCCAGAATTGGATGTCGGCCAATAAAATGAGTTCTTCAGAGATTACAGTAATGTAAAGGAGGATAGGTAGTTTTTGGGAAAAGTTCTTGTAGTCGTTTTTTGTGATTTCTTTGATTGATTTCTTTATGTGATTTCATGTGGATTTGATATTTATTTAATTTTCGTGATACTTGCATGAGGTGGCCTTCGTAACTAGACATCCATCTAGTTCGATTTGTTGTTCTTTGTACATTATTTTCACAAGTTTGGTCTCCCACTTATGCATGGTGCAATTGTTTTTTTTTATTTTGAGTATCATTTTCGTATTTCGTACATCAAGTATCATTTTCGCTTTATCAAACAATATGTTACCTTTCAAGACAAACAAAACGATGCTATGCACGAAACCAATATTTGGTAAAAGTAATCTATTAATAAGATAAGATAAGGTTTGGCGTTGGTAAATGTTTTGTGGCGGGATACGCCTAGGCGTTCATGTTCAACGCGATGTCGTGTAAATGGCTTAACGCGAGTCTGGTCTACAGTAACTTCAATTGAACACTCTTCATCAAGTTAGTGCTGGCTATTTTACCCAGACTTCTTTAACACTTTGATATTGATAAGGGACGGTGCGATTGGAAGGTCTTGTGGCGGCCGCGATCTGAATCGGGCCTGGGTGTCAACGTGGCACCTCCACCACTGTGCCACTTCGTTACATTCTTGATACTAGCGTTCTCATTAGGACAGTTTACAACTTGGTTGTCAATTGCTCATAGGATCAAAATCTTTTCCACACTTCAAAGCGTTTCTTTGTTGTCGACATAGCTTGAACCTAGAGACTTATGGGTCGTCCGACTCATTTAGATGATACTTGACACGGTTTACGTGAAATCCATGCAGCAAAATCCTATTCTGAATTTTGCTTTTCCTACTGGTCGTGCATCTTAAAACCATTTTGATATGCGCATAAAGATGATATTTGTGAACAGTTTGTAGAATACACGCTGCAAATATATTGGGCGGTAGTTGTGAATATTATTGTGGTCACTTTTTTCTGATTGCGAGGACTGCTCGCGAACTCCTTCTCTGACCTCAGAACTTCTTCTTCTGAATGTAAGATGTAAAACGGCTTAAGATAAATACATGCAGCTTGTGACGTCCTGCTCCAAAAAAAACTGATGGTGATGTTATTGGCTCTTGGACCTGTAGGCTTCTCTTTCTACTTCTTATCTCAATTTTATATAGTGGAAACCCAAGCAGTTTTATTAAAGCAGAAATGTTTGAATCTGCAACGTAGATTACAGAATAAAAAATTGCACAAAACTTCTCTGTTATCGGATCTGTACCATGGTTGTAATTGTTCTATCTTCTATTAGCGCAGCAAAGCAGGACATAATAGTCGAATAGAACTAGGCGGCTGAAGTCTAGATTTTTTCTTGTTGTTTTCAACAACTTGTTTTTTCTATAGCGGAGAAAGTCATCTAGCACAGATATTTAATAGCAACTATTTATTATCAGCGTTGTTAGGTATGTTGCAGCAAAATTGAGCCTCAATTTTTTTGTTTTTTGGTCAATTTGTCAACTTCGTGGTAATAAGATGCGTTTTTTTTTAACTGAGGAACTAACGTTGTTTTAGCGCAGGAATTAAATCCTTGATAAACATCGTGCTAGGTTCATTCTAGTTTCTTATTGTTTGCTGTTATACAAGTATATGATTTTTCGTCATAATCAATTTGTTGTCCTTCTCTTAAGAGGTGACAAATGTTCTTTTCTGGTTTATGGCTGAATTGAATCTACATCAAAAATGGTGGTAATCCGATTGATTGCACAAACCAGGAGCCACTGTAAAAGTATTTTCTCCTTATGCGTAATGTCATAAAGAGGATTCCATGTCCTCCGACGATGTCCTCCTTTAGAAATATAAGAGACGTACTACAGAAAGAAACCCTAATGAGCTGCCCTCGTTTTTGTTTCCATTTTTTGAAATTTTTCGATTTTGCATTCATTTCGGTAGTTCTTTCCTATTATGGAAATAAATTCGCCAACACGTCTATTTTCATCTTATTGGCTATAATAGCTGGTGAGTAGTAGTTGGTAATACTAACTTTCTCTGGGCGAGGAACAAAGAGACAAAGCCAAGCAGTTGTTAGAAGCTAGGATAGGATATCATATACGATGACAGAGGTAAGCCATAGACGGTTGTATGCTTAAACTGGAGCCGGCAACATTTTGTAACGGCAATTTCTTTGCTTGAATAATTAGGGTTTTGTCTAATTGGCTTGTATGGTTCATTTTGTTTTTTGTTTCTTGTAGATTGGTCACATACAATTTATCGCAATCAGCACCCTTAAAAACATTCTACACACTTGTGTGTAGAGCCTGTTTTGGTTTTATAAGTGCACAGCAAGAAACAGTTCTCATGTTGTATCACAGAAATGTTTGTTTTGCTACTTTCCGAATATTTCACGCTTATCTGAAGATGTCAATGCGTCCCATTAGTCGTCTCCCTATACGACGTCGTACACCGTAGAACCCAATATGAAAGTTACTGTTGCTGGAACCCATATGTTGTAGTAGCCATCACTTCCCTGAAATCCTGTAGTCAACTTAGCCCGGTTCGTGCCCCAGGTCTTTATTACCAGCAATCCCTGCCTTTACGAGTGAGAGTGATATTGCATCTTTCTAGCCTTATTTCATTAAATAGACAACGATTCTTGATAGGTCAACTCTCAGAAAGAATTTTCATATGGAAGTGCTATTAATCTAGGAACAACTTTACTGTAATCTTGTATATTAATACTCCAGGTTGATAAACAGTGTTTTATTGAAAAGACAATACAACACAGAAACAGGCTGACGCAGAATCGCCTTCCGCTCAGGCTTAGGCTTAGTGAGAGGATTTTCCTTGCATTGAAGGGTGATCTTCACAATGCTAGCGATAGTGTTTGATTGAATGGATCACATAATTGACATGACATAGACATTTTAGGCTCTGAAGAAGGCGATTCTGCCGAAACGTTAGCCTGTTACTGTGTTGTATTTTATTTTCAATAAAACACTGTTTACGAATCTCAAGTATTGCTAAACAAGGTTACAGACAAGACATTCAATTGACAAATGCCGACGTTAAAGGATGGCCGGTCTTGGAATCTAGGAATAACTCCTAAATGCAACCAAGAAGTAAACCGTCTGGGAAAATTTCTGCCATGTATAAGCAATGAAGTATGCACATTTCTGTGCAGTATCCTAAGATCCTTTGAAGTAGTAACAAAGCAACTGTTGTTCATTTTTATACACTAGTAAATGCAAATTAAAAAGGCTTTTGACATTTAACAGAGACATGATTATGTCAAACTCACTTAAAAGATTATATGAGAAAAATGATTATATGAATGAAATTCACTAGTCGCAATTAATATTAATGCTGAATCCATCGTCCTTTTACATGAAGCATTTGCTATAACAAGCTATTGGAAATTTGTATAAAAACAGCTTCTTGCTTGGATCCACAGAAAGTATGTAATGAAACACGTTTTATAGAGCAAAGATTACAATAAACTCTAGCAATATACACCAATGTAGAAAATAGTTGTAACCAATGGTATCACTTCAATTAATGGCGAAAAGTCTTACAGCTGTCTTTTATAGTTTCAGGAGGTATTATCAGATAATTTCTTTGAAGCAATTCCTCCAAAACAAACAGCATCATTAAGAAAAGTAATACTCATTCTCAACGACTCTTCATGAATGTTTGTCAAGTTCGATTTCATTAAAAAAAAACAGACTCAACGTCAACATTTCAGTAGATTCAATAAGCGTTGTACAGATTGATTTCCCAGCAGAACATTGTTCGAGTCACCGGCTATATCATCTAATACTTTCCTAGAATTGTTCGTTACATTTCTATAGGCAATTCTGTAGATTGGTTAACTTACTTTACAACTGGAGAGTAATTACCAACAACGAGCACTCTGATGTTGGGCAGTTTTCTTAATAAATTTTATAAGTTTTGATTACGTCTAATGATGATTGGATTTGCGAATTTCCTATGTAATCAATTCAAAAATCTGTATCTCTCCAGATGAAAAGTTGTGTACCTCAGTTTTTGAGCCTCGACACCTACAGTGTCGAAAGTAAACCCATCAGTGACAACAATGATGTCGGTTTTTCGAAGAAACTGCAGTGCTGCTACTGCTCTGAGTGCTGCACCAGTCGCCGTGACGCCAGACAGAAATCGAGCCTCTGCGGATTATGAACCTTTCTGTTTGTATAGTTATTGAGTTATCGATCCACCCATAATCATACAAACCAAAAAAATAGAATAAGAAAAAATCGGTCATTACTTGCGTTGACTAAAGGTTGAAATCACAACGCCATACTTATTCATCAAAATTTGCGATTGATTGGTTGTGATTGAAGGAAAAGATAGATACACTCACTTGCGAGCTTCTTCAAAAAAAGTTTTTTTGGTATTCGAAGGTCAATAGGAACATTGAGCCTCTGTTGCCGTTTATTAGCATATGTCATTAGTCCATACTAAAAAATTATTCAGTACTTTTCGTCTAGTAAAAACAACGAATCGGCTAGAATTTGAGAGTACTACCAATCTTGTAAATTTTACGGCAGAAAAAAAATCGGTCATTACGTGCGTTGATTAAAGGTTGAAATCACAACGCCATATTTTTTTGTCCAAATTTCGTAAGATTTGTAAAATCTGTTAAGCAGTATCTATTCGGCATTAAGGGGAACCAACGGTTCACCAGCACATCACGTAAGAAATAGGTTGCATGATGCAACATCTATAATTACAAGGATTACATTTTGGAAGTTTTTGCCTTTTTCAAAACCAGAATGGCGCCATAGTAATATTTTTTCATTGGGTCAAATGATTGGCAAATTCTTCTCTAGACGACATTTTTGACTTTAATCTAAATTACGTAATATAAAGCTGCTCTTATAAAATGTTGACCTCAATTTTTCGTTTCGTTGGTGTTAGAAACATACCTACCTTAGTGCACCTCACTCTTGGGTTTACCGTCTACATTGGTGAGACAACTGGTAAGAAAAATTATTATCTCAGATTCACTCAGACATCAATGGAATCAAATAAAAAAAAACGCATATAAAACGCCTCTTTACATAAAAATTCAGAACAGTTTCCTCAGACGGCAGTCTTTA
Organism: Dictyocaulus viviparus; assembly: GCA_000816705.1. NCBI lineage: Eukaryota > Metazoa > Nematoda > Chromadorea > Rhabditida > Metastrongylidae > Dictyocaulus > Dictyocaulus viviparus. The sequence goes on along the minus strand of KN716740.1, from coordinate 15,035 downwards.
GGCTTCTAGAAAGGTTACAGAACGCATTGAATTTAAAATAATAGTCTAACAGAAAACAAAAAGTAGAAAGCCGATATAACACAAACATAAGAAGGGAAACTTATGATCAATGAGGAAAAACTCTTCAGATGAGATTTCGGTGAGGTACGTTATGTTGCACATCACACCAAATTCTTTACTCATCACATCTATTCATACACGATTGTATCCTTCTGTCTGACCGTAGTCAACATGCTCTTACCAACAGGAGATGGTCTCTCGTTTATACTTCGGCAGTGCCATCTTTATACACTGAATCTGATCACCTTCTCCATGTGAAGATTCTTTCAATAAAGGCTAGAAAAATCTCCCATCGTTCAAAAACAAGAAATGAACTTGTTTGTAATAAGAATATTTTGGATGTAATTCTTTGTAATTATAACTGTGAGATAAAATCTATGAATTTATATGGAAAAACTTCAAGAATGCGCCAAATATGCCCTGAATTTGAAGGAATAGAAAACTTTTTTGTAGCAACGAAGGAAATGCTAGGAACGAGGAGAAGAATGAGTTCAGATTCAACTTTGACTTATTCCAAACGGCTGGTAGTCCATGTTCAATGAAGGAGATTTTTGCGCTATCTACAAGAGAGATTATTGGGAGCAGCGCAAAAATGAACGACTGTGAACGATCATCATCAAGACCGATTGCTGTGATCCTCTGTCGACTCTTCTCAACAAAGACAGGATACGAATATCTCTCGCCAAGATATGGAATTGAAAGCAAAATATTTCACTCCGACATTTCTATCGCACGATTTCGTTGGCAGTCATCCAAATACCCTTACAAGGTGAACCAACTGAACTTGCTTGTTTTGTATATGTTGCAAAATTACCATGAAGATTATCTTGTGCGAATAACAGCATTGGATTAGATCCGACAAGTGGGATTTTGAGCAGAATTCCGATTTCCAAATGAATGCAAGCATCTTTTTCGTCGATCACCATAAGATATCGGACTAATCATACTTTTTGTCAGAAAACTGTATTTGTAGCTGTCATTGATTTCAGATTTACGAAATAGATCTATCCGCTGCCACCATGTATGTTGAAGTCGATAGCAATATCTGACAATCGTACGAGAAGAAAACGAATGGAAAATTTCCGACTCTCGCCCAATACATCCCAACGAGCCATCTGAATAACTAAATATCGAAGTCCAAGTTTCTTATTATCGTGTTAACCACGACTTAATCAAGTGCGCAATTTATGGGGTTTCTGAACTGCAGCAAAAAAAGGTGCAGAAGAAAGTGCACAACAATGATATGAAGTTTTAGCAGCAATCCACTTCGAGCATTTGCCCTACCCTCAAAATTATTAAACCTATCTACAAGTTGTATGAATCGTCTTAGCACATAAATTGCCGTTGTAGAAGAATGTGAGTACGGCAGTTTAATGCAGTGCTAACTTCGGAGCGGCAAGTTTTGACAACTTGAAAGAGAAGCAAAGAAAAGTTTTCTTATCCAAAAGCATGGAAATCGATTGGTAAGTTGAAATAGCCCTAAATCTGCCATTATTAAAATCTACGCGATCAAAAATTATGAAAGATACAATGATCTGTCTATTCAAAATAGTAGCTGAGCTGAGAAGAGTGACAAGATTGATTTGTTTCGACAGTAATCAGAATCATTATTAAACAAAATAGATTAGTTTTGGTCTTGATTTGGAACGAAAATAAAAGAAATCGAAAACCATGACGATTTACGTGACGGTTCTCTTTTCTGTGCGGTATGAGTATGTTTTTGAGAAGCACTTTCTGCTTTTCGTACTGTTCTACGACGTTTCCACTGGAATCGAGCACGAAAAATATATCCGAACAATCTAAAATAAGGTATTACACGGATTATGACATTGACTAGTTTTATTTATATGAGCAAATTTTCTCAACATTACTGATATTGTGAGCAAGTGTGACGTCATCATGGTCATCAAGAGGTGACATGACAGATATTTTTGCCTGAAGAGGTATTTTAAGAACCATATCAGCCTAAAATTGTTTAATACTAAATATTATAACAGGATTTTATTATAAGTATTTAAGAGCCTGTTTACCTTCATTTGTAAATAAAATAGCGGAAGCATCGCTGTAGTGTTTAAAATGTCTCACGTGAATTTCATATGAATAAGAATAAAACCAAATTTATTCATATGAGGGTAAAGAAGCTAGTTAATTAACAGAATTTTAAGCAATTTAGAGCAAATGTATTGATGACTTTTCCAGAAACAGATCCATTAGCAAATTTTGCGATTTTCAAACAGCTACTTTAAACTAATGCCTTTTCTAACCACTTTTGCTATCGATATAAGTTGTTGGAATGAAAATCACATGAAAATCATTATGAGGCACTAAATACTCACACATTCGGTAATGCTACCAAAATGAGGAGCTTACTAAATTTACTCGAGAATCATTACTGTGAGTTTGAGATTTTTTCCAAGCAGGCATCACAGTGGGAAGATTACTTGGATACCATTGTTCAGCCTCGAACGTGGAAGGCGGTTGTACGCCTGGTGGCCCAAAACCTTAATGAGACATTCATATAAAGACATTTTTGCAAAATCAGATATAAGCTATTTGAAAGCCAGCTCGAGCTAACGTACTATCAAAAACATTGTTTTGTTAGTGTGCTCTATTACATTAACGCTAACAATAGATTTTGAAAAATTTACTTTATACGCGAATTTCTTTAATTTTCAAAGGCCTGCAATCGTCTTGTACAACACTGGTAAGCATTCAATACATTGTTCTGTTCGGCTACCAATGTTAGCTGTCGTACACGATGTCAACCCAAAAGTAGTTCCATGAAGAATGGTAGAGAAAAAGGATGCTCAAAAAGTGGAGTTCTAATGAAATAAAAATTTCTGTCATCCATATAGCTCACCATATCTGCCATTCGGCGAGGAAGTGTTACGCACCAAAGTACTACTTCTTATACGGAGAAGTTTTTGAATAATGAAGACTTGAAAAGTCAACGATAGCATCAGTCAGTTATATACACTATACAATCTTGATTTCCTAGAAGAATTACTATTTTGACAAGTTTTTTCACAAGGAGATAAAGTAATGAAGCCGTGCATGGATGGTTCAGAATTACTTGTGCAGTTCCAATCACCGTTCTCACATCACATTGAAAAACTGATGTGCGGGAAAAATGTCCTTCCTCGCATTTATTCGCAGTATTGAATATTATCAGCCAAATTCCAAACGAAAAATCTGAGTGTCTTCGTATATTATTTTACGCTGTAACAAATAAGAAAAGCCCATATAATATTTATGGAGCCACTTTTTATGGAGTGGTAGTAAAGTAAACAGTAAATAAATTTTTCTCAGAAAAAAATGCGAACTATAAGGGATATAGTAAACGAAAGAAGCCTAAATAACCAACCTCACAAAGTTCTAATTTGTTATAATGTGAATTTTTGAGTTCACGATTAGACAGGACACTTGAACAAACTTTAAACAAAAAAATTTTTGTAATGCCAGTGTTAATCGATTAGTTGTCGATTATAGAGAAAATGAGTGGTTGAATTGGAAAATATACCTGAATTTTTGAGTGAGGAAAAGTTGAAAAATTAGTTAGTGTTTCTCACATCATAGCATTTATTCAAACAATCTTTAAGACGCATAGAACCACATAAGCATTATGATAGTAGAAACGCTTCATTCTTCTACGGTATCCAAGGAATTGTTACACATTTGATTTGGTGTAGTTCTATTAAAGTTTTCTCTTCATTTCGTTATTAAAGGAAGCTAAGGGAAATGATATCAGCTTGGGAATTCATTCTATGTATTTAATATTAAGAAGTTCTGCACAAAAATATTGAAGCCTGAAGTGATTTAAAATATCATGCAGACAAATGTGAATTTAATGAATACAGATTTACCCTTTTTCGATTGCGCAAACTATGAATGAAAAATCACGAAAAGCTGAGTATTATTGAAAATTCTTTGGCGAATTATTTTAGATCAATATAAATTCGAATATACAACTCATCTATGCATATTCAATCACAATTTCACAAGTTGGACAATCATCTAAACTCATTTTCTATATTCATTGTTATGCATCAACGATATTCGCAATTTTATCAATGTTTACAGTTTATTCCAAGGATATTCTGTACGTAGTCAGAAATTAAAGATCGTGGACGTAGTCGTACACGCCAATCTAATGAAGATTAGTTGTGCAGGACAAGTTTTTCCCATAAGATTGTGATGACCGGTGAACACGTGCTGCAAGTGATAGGTTCCTAATGGGCCTTAAACGCACTACAGAAAAACCATCTGCTCGATAGTCAGCTTTACACAGAGATTATGTTGCTCAATAGCGCCTAGAGCGAAATGAAATCATTGCATTACCGTTGCAAGCGGTAAAGAAAAGAGGTAGCTTAACTTCACTAGGGCCTGCCCGACTCCTCCGATGATCAACGGGCATGGAGGTAATTCTCGTCATTTTACTTTATTACCATTGTAGAGAACTCCTTTTCAACTATAAATATTAAGCAAATAATTTTATGACATTCATTATATACGGAGAAGAATTTAATTTATGCCTAAGCATGTAAAATGTACCAACATGACTCGATAATAATTAAGTGATAATGCAATAACAAACATCAAATCTACAAAAAATTATTTTTTTTTTGAGAATGAAATACTTATTGCGCTATTCAAACACACACACACAATGTGGCCGCTCTTTTAACCTTATAAGCAGCGAAGTTGCATGTTTTACCTTTTCGCGCAGACTCCACCTACATGAGTAGTAGTCCTTTCAATTGATAGGAATTGATATGAACGAAAGATTAGCATCAATTGGTGTCCTTATTTATCAAATCCTAATGCTTTTCGTAACAGACCATAAATCTTCATTCAATTCGTACACTACTTTTCTTAAATGTTGTTTACATAGTCTCCATTTACAGAGAGATAAGGCGAATATGTTGTTTTAAAAGTCTTCCCTTCCAAAACCCGACGTGGCATGACGTCGACAAAGAATTGTACAGTTACCAGACTAGACAGCGTTAGAGTAGAACATATGAAGAATCCACCATCAGTCCCCATTAAAGTACTGGATTGGCTCCTGACACACTACATGTTAGAATGCAATGTTCCAATTCAATGGAAAACTAGCAAGACCGTTCTGCTGCGCCAAAAAGGAGATGTTTACGAGATTGGTAATCATCGCATGATCTTTTCCTTGCCTGTCGTCATTAAGAGAACTGGCAGACCGCTGTACAAAGGAAGCTACACAAGCAAGCAAGGATCTGTAAAAAGTTTAGCACGCCTTATCAAATTCACGAGACTCATAGAAGTATCAGTAGTGTATAAAAAACTTCGATTTCCACTTCACTTCACTAATGATCTCGAAAAAGCTTTTTATTCTGTTAAGACAGCAGCGGTTATAGAAGCGCTTACTCATCAAACGTTCTCCAGACCATACACCAAGATGCTTCATAAATTATACCGAATTATACCGAATAGAAATTATTTTAACCGAGAAAAATTATTATTCTGTTCCATAGAGGTATCATCATCAATATGAAAGAAGATTTTGATAAAGCGATGTCATTTCGCTAAAACTACTTACAATAACTATTGAGAACATTATGCGAAAATTAGAACGGAACGATATGGGTGTGAAGGTCGACGACGATAACCTCACCTGCGTGTTGCTGTTTATATTGTCGTGCGGCATTTTTTTTAGTGTTCGCATTCAAAACTGCTACGTAGTACTTATGGAGTATTGTGTGTATGGGTTTGCATGTAGATAGAAGATGATAAAGTAGATATTACTTCAAACTTAGGTAATTAAGTTTCTATTTAAATTGGTATCGGAAGCAATAACATCAAATATCAACAAATACAACTATAAGATGGTTGTGCAGACACTATCGTAGTGATAAATATGAGTACGTTTTTGTATGAATACTGCTGTATCGGTCGTATTGTATCTATACGCTTCAGATGGGCTCGTTTCCAGAAGACATGTAGTGAAGAGGATGCCTGACTGATCGTTTACAGATTTTCCAATATCCTTTAATTAGTTCTATGAATAGGTCGTCTACAGCTAGACCGATGTCATGTGTCAAATACCTCGTTGCGGACAATTAGGATTAGGTTGCCTACATACTGTTTATTTTGATTTGCTTGATTTCTCAACAAGTATTGCATTCAATATACTGGATCTTAAATAAGCGAAGCAAACGTTAGCTGACTTTAACATGTTGGTGAATAGAATGGCCTGATGTTGTATTTGAAGAGAGCGATTTCAATGAAAAACCGATGCTTTTGATGCCCACATTTACACTTAATAAAAAGAACATTTCAGAATGTGTAAACCATGTGTATAGGTCGTGATTACCATGTGATAAAATACATAGCATCAAAGTTCAACTGAAAGAATGAAGCGGGTTGGAGAGCATGCAAGCGCATTGCCGTGGTGAAGGGAGCAAAGCATACAACGCTCGGAGCTCACATTTGAAGTACTACGGCTTATCGTTCCTCAGCGTGTACCACGGAAACGTTGCACATACCGGAAGCAAGAGCAAGAGATTAAGGATTACTGACTGCAATCCAACACTCGATCGAAAGGATGATGCCTGTATTACACGAGTCAAAGAGGCGATCCGATGTCTTGACCTACTTGAGCGGTCAAAGATCAGACATGCAACCATACATGCCAGGCTATCAGTACCACTATTACACCAGCCTTTTGGAACAAGTTTCTGAAACAAATCACTCAACGATTTCCTACAACAAAAGGAATCCATCGGTCTACTCTCGCTGGTAACATCAAACGAAAGTTATAGTAGTACTCATCGTTTGATCAAGCTAGCTCACTTTTGATAAGCTCTATATGAAAAAATAGTATGTTCCTTTGGACTTCCTATTGGTCACAACGAGAAATATGAATCATTTTACTCATTCCATTGATTCCATCGTGTTCCATGAGGAGATTCTCACATCGCATTATTATTGTTTTGTTATCATTATAATTATAATAATTAATTAATAATTATAATTATTGTTTGTATTATGGTATTACTGTTATGTTATTGTTATTATTATTGCTGTATTTAAGGAAATTCAATTAACCACGTTTGAGGTGACTATCCAACAAGAAAAAGAATTATTGTTCCTCCTACCACAATCGTACAAAGTCATTTTGTAAATTTCAAATTCAAATTTTCTCTCAAATTTGAAGTCCGGCGTGGTAGCACAACTCTTATTGCGAGGGATTCCATTAAAACTATTACAGTAAATCACTATACAACGACTGAGGAAGGCGTACAACGCATTCGACTACTACGATTGCTACCGACTGCTATGTTAGCTACTGCGACCACAACCAATTCCCAACCATACTACTTGCACCGTTCACTTTATGCATATTCCTGCAATTCAGAATAAATTTGAAGTAGGGCTAATCAAAATTAAGAATCTTATATTTGAACAGAATCATTTCTTTCTCAATCCACCAAGGAAATCGTTTGTGACAATGGTTATAGCACTGTTTCAAATCCAACAATGTTATGCTGTAAGATTCAAATTCCACAAGCTTTTTGATTCGGATCCTTGTGAAGAATACATCATATCATATTTTTTATAATGTACCAAGGGGTGCTTTCTTGATTTTTGGATGACATGAACAACGAGTTCTTGTGTCTGCTTGAAATATAATTGTTAGTGTTATCCGCCTTTGGGAACGTTGCAAAGAGATGGACGAAGACTAAGATGAGACTCACCATATAAGTCTCAGATATCGTCATCACATATCTCAGAATAAGGATTTTTCACATGAAAATATTAAAATACTACAAGACATGGTGGCAGAAAACTCTTCAATTGCTTTATAATGCTTCTATTTATCAAAGTAACAGGCTCTCCCTAATGGAATAACTACTGTGTTCGTGGACGAAACACGCCATTTTTATATTTCAAAAAATTAATTATCGTATCGTACTTTGCTAACAGTTGGTGTTCCATTATGAGCAGGTAATAGTTTCACTGAACAGTTGTTGAACTTTTTTTATATTAATGGAGAAAAATACTGGAAAATGGAAAACTGTCGCTGACCGCGCTGTCTTTTCCGTCATGCTTTGATTATGGCCCTACTTTCCTTTTCTTTGAGATGAAAAAATTATACTTCTTCTAAAATAAGCTTTGGCGTTAATCACTCCATGTTGCAGGATGCGCCTAAGTATTCCTGTTCAACGTGATATCGTGAATTGAGTGTGAACCTGGTCTATAGAGTGACTTGAGTTATCTACTTCTTACTAAGTCTACTGACTCATATTATTTGGTATAATACATCTATATTATACTATTTGGTATAATATATACTATTTGATACTATTTGTGTCCTACTTAATATAATATATAGATTTCCTTTTCTCGTACCAATTTTCCCATTATGTAAGGATGGCGGTTTGGTAAGCATGGGGTCCGTTATGAACCTGATTCGTGCCATGTTATTTCGTCGTTAAGAAATAACTCCGGCAGACAGGATTAGACTACAACATCTGAAGAATCTTCCGTTATATCCTTTACTTGTCGTCTATAAGCCTTTCACACAAGTCATTCTTGAAAGAGTTGGCAGACCACCATACAATTTACAGTTATGCAAGCAAGATTCCGTAAAAGTTTTAGCCCGACGTATCATATTCTCACAATTGCGATACTCATAGAAGTAGTACGAATGTATAAAAAATTATTTTGTCTTACTTTCATAAATCTGAAGAAACCTTTTGACTTTACTGAAACAAGAAGCGGTTGTAGAAGCGTTGACTAATCAAGCGCTTCCGATTCCAAGGTTCTTGGTGCGTTATACAAGAATTTTTACTACCGAGTTTACCCGTTCTACAATGATATCATCATTAGCATTCAAAGGAAGGTTGGCGAAACAATACTTTTTCGCCAAATCAATTCACAGTCACTTTTGAGAACACGATACGAAATTTAGAAGGGGACGATGTGGAAGTGAAAATCGACAGTCGGCAACTCCATCAAATTTCCTTCGCCGATTAATCAGATAATCGAAGATCAGAAACACAGCTATACACGCAAAACTGTCAGGAATTGAGCAAACACACTTCAGGAAGACCACAAACCTCGTAGTCATACTTTTTCTCAGAGACCCTGCAAAAGGATTATGATGTTCAACGAAGTCCTAGAGCGAAAAGAACTCATTGGGCTACCCTAGCGCGCGATAGGGAAAAATGAACGTTTCACTGGTGCCCGCTGCACTCCGTCGATGATCAAAGGGATCCCAGGTGATCCAGGTGATTTTATATAGTTGTTCATGATGATCTTATCACACTAATTCTTATTATATTACTTTTATTACTTTTGATGTAATATTGTGTTGTATTCTTTTAAATAAAGGACCAGTTACCCACGCTTTCGGTCTTAGTTCGAAACTGCCCAAAAAGCCCCAGCGTGGCAACTCTAGAAGAGCAAATACACAAATTAGTTATTCTGACTGTTACCTTCATACATATTCCTTATCTTGTCAACCTTACTACAGAACAATATCAAATGAAAAACTCTGATATGCTAGTTTGAATGAGTACAAGATTTCTGAACGATGAATTTTGTCTTTGTTCAAACTGTCGTATACCAGTGTTATTCATTTGATGTTACTCTATACTTCCCACTAATCACAGGATGACGAACGGACTTAATAAGCACTCTGATTGACTGAAGCTATAGAAACTTATAACTTTAGCTTCTTAATTTCACTCTTTTCCCCTTTTCCTTCTCTCTTTCCTACACACACACACAGTTCTATTGAACATAATCCATGTTTGAGGTAGAATCACACAAATTTGATCCAAACCTGTAGAGGATACTCTGTCGAGTAATTTCCACTTCATCACTCGAATTACATGTGAAGGAAATTCATATTATATATCATATTAATTTCTGGTCTCTGAGTCATCGTATCGAAAGTTAGGAGTGGTGGAGAGGCAAGTGAAAGTACAAATGTCTTGAGTCATAAAAGCTCATAATTATTTCCATTTGCTTCTGGAAATGAACTTAGCTGAGGAACTGGGAAGGACATTGTTTTAGCAAACCGAAGTCTCCTCCTCTTCCCTATATAAGCGGATACAGTAGTTGTAGATGATAATTTTATTGTCTTAACTCTTGATTTATCGCTGTTGTAGTCTTGATGTAAGATTTTTGTCTATTGTTTAAATAAAGGTTCAATTACCTAAGTTTGAGGTGCAATAACTCAACTTTGGAGCAAACCTAACGGCTATTGAACTCCGAACCCGACTTAACATAAACGTCTAACGAGCACGAGCCAATATAACTGCAAACATAGAGTAGGATTTTTGAATTGTCCCTCAGCATTTTCGTGCAAAATGACCGGACAGTTGATACGCTAGTAGTTACTGCTACTTTGGAAAACATAATGAAATTATAAGATTGAAACAAAAGAAAATGTAATAGATATAACGTAATTCTAACATAATATCCAAATCGTAGATAAAACATTATCTTTACGCGGAGTACCAAGGAAGGTGATGTAACGCTTCGTGAATCAAACGAAGTGGTAGAGTGGAAAGGGATACAAATGAAAAGAAAATCAAACCCCTTCCATAAAAAAAGCTTGCTTTAGTAGAAGTAAGCTGATATACAATTCATGTGTTTTTAAAATATTTTATAATTCAGAAACGGATATATAACAAAGAATGTGCAGAAAGAGTTCTGTTACTGTTGGACTGTTACTTAAAGAACAAAACTATGCTTTGTCGAATTGACACATCGTACACAATATCGAATCGGACTTCATAATTTACTTCTATAACGCATATCTGCTCTTCATCATTCGGAAAAATGTCTGCTTAGTAACTGAAACATGAGTCTGAGTCGTGTGGCGAAAAGTATTGAGAATATACGAATAAGAAAATTTACAGATGGAAACTATAGCGAAGCAGGAAACTACCGTAAATAAGAGGTCGTATTTTCAATGACGTGAGAAATTATATCTATTCTTGAAATAATTGACCAATTACGAAATGAGAATTGTCAACGAGCAAACTCAGCACTACTGATATGCTATTGGCCTAGAAGAAAAACAAAAACGTAAAGCACCGCAGCATATTTCATTAAGTTTATAAAAATAGGCAATAAAAAGTATGCAATCTCGAGAGCAATCTCCGAGGCCGAGTAATGTCAAAGCCTTCAGAAGTTGTGAAGTTCAAAACATGTTTCTGTTACATGAGGATTGATGCCGACGTATTATAAAATAGGGAAGTAAAATTGCCACGAACTAGACGGTCCTTATGATTTTGTAATGTTCATTGTTAGCACACTGTTTCACAATAAATAACTTTATATAATGTTTATCTTGTTGTGTATTTTTATGAATCTCAAAATAAATAATTGTTTTGGATTTTTTTTTCGCATATTTGTTGTGTGCTATTGATTATATCTAAGAAAATTGCTTGAACCAGAATGGATGATTTGATTAGTGAAATTCTTAGAGCGATATAAGTCACAAATTCGATTATGGGTTTTATTAAGTCCACAGCTGTCGTTAATGATAAAAGCAAATTTCTCTTTGTTGTTCTACAACGTAGTGACATTCCACAAAAAGAACGGTGCGCTCATTTAATGCTAATCAGCATGCCATTCATCCAAAACTATTACTTGACAACTAACAGGATCTAGCGATTACATGATTTTCATGTAACTTCGTACTGAACTGGAACACATTATAACGAACTGCTGCTATCGAATTTAGAAAATTGTTACCACATAATAAGTGAAGCACCAGATCACATATCATCATAATCGTCACACAAATAGTTAACTATAAAAACCTAGGTAAAACCACTTACCTAATGCAAATTTCAGAGAAGACATACACATAACAAGAGTAATCATAGTACAGGCAGACAAACAAAACCAATTCGTATACAATCACTTTTGTTCACGTCTAAAAAAAATCATTACTATGTATTTTTTGAGTAACAATAAAAATTAACAAATATGCGAAAATGGAAGTTTACAATAGTAAAATTTATTAATCAGAAATGCGAGGAGAAGTAGAAGCAGTGCAATAAAAATCACGTATACATGTACTCATAGACTAATGAATCCACGTATTTTGCCTGTGGTTCATAGGCTATTTAATTCCCAATCGTTGTAGTTGTCGAAGGATTATAAACCAATCAAACCGGCGTCATCGTTGGTGCAAGGAAAGGCAAGGCAACAGATAGAATGACTGCGGTGGGCGGAAAACTGAATTAGACAGAAAAGAAGAGATATCCTGAAGTCATTCGGAACTAGATACATATTGCTAAGCAAGAAATCCGTCAGGTTATAGCATTATAGTGACCTAATATCTATCTATAATATATATATACGCATATAATATTGAACGCATTACAACGAATTGGTGCTATCGAGTGTAGAAAATTGTTATCACATAAAAAGTGAAGCACTACATCTCTAATCACTACATCTCTATGCATTTCATATTCACCTTTGTATATATATCTGTTTTTAATCATATGAAAGGTCTATCGGAGAGTCCTTTTTGTTTCTGGAATAGAACAAAGTACAAATTTTTCTTATGTTCAATAGAAACGATAAAACAATGTAATTGTCATTGTTATTAGTGACTATATGCTAGGGTGAGAGCAATTTGAATATGCCATGTTTTTGAAAATGTTTAATGTTCTGACGCAAAAAATTGAATTCGTGCTTGTTCAACATCTTCATTTTTCAGTTTTTTGCATGCCGAACGCATGAAATATGGTAAATTCGACAAAATTTCCCAGCTTAGTTGTGCGATTTTTTGAAAAATCGGTAAAGCAGCATGTGGCTGGCATTCACGACTCATTACGATATCCTTCATATTGAGTACCTACGGGTTATTTTCTTCGACCGCTACATTCAAGCTATCCAATTACTCACAATACTTTGTCCAATTCAGTTTTTGGTTCGGTTTCAAAGCCTTATAACGTATAGGCCTCCAACGCTATACTATGTACAATATATTCTGTTATTGGAAATCAAATTTCTCTAAAAGATGAAGAGATGAGATTTTTGATGAGAAGAAGATGAATGAGAATGATTTTTAATGAGAAGATGAGATTACGATATACCATTTTTCTTACGATTTTTTCGCAGGATGTTCACTTTTCACACCCAGTCTTCATTCGGTTCAGGAAGAGATCGACTTCAGTCCAAACAAGCAGAGATGTACATATGACAACTCGATCATCTAAATCTTTCTGACTTAATTTATGTTGCACTTATCTTGAATATTTTCACAGGAACAGAATGCAGCTTTTCGATCGGATCATTACTATTTTCCTTGGAAAAGGTGATCGACGATCAATGGATAATGAAGTCATTATATTGGGACAAAGAGGCATTCCTATCATTAGAAAATTCCTATCAACCCCTTGTTTTCAGACGACATTATCTTCTTTCCAACATGTACAGAAGAAGCAGAGATGTTGTTGAACAGATTGAACAAAATTGTTAAGAGGATAGAACAGCGAATAAATAACAAGAAGATCCAGTTCATGAGGAGCCCATAGTAAAATGAATGACAAATCATGATTGGTGGTTTTCTAATCGAAGAAACCAAATCTTACGTATATTTTGGGAGATCTATGAATATGGAAAACGATATCAGAGACGAATTAATTAGCAAATCACCATGAATTAACAGAACCAAAAATAGGTGCTCACCTTTTCGACTCTACAGTTCTCTAAGCGCTTTTTTACGCATCTGAGACTAGAGTTGACATCTCATCTACGTCAAGTATTTTGGGATTGACTCATAGAGTGCATGTAAGGAGTCTTCCACCGGCAAAACACAACACCAATCAGCAGTCCGCATTACTCACCTCCGAAAATTATCTCGTATGCATGACTAAGAGGAATATGCGTCAAAAGTCAAAACATAGATGGGATGGTCATCTAATTAGCAGAGAGGACGACAGATAGGCAAAAAAACTGTAAAATGGTACTCAAAAAAATGCAAGCGTCTTGCTGGACGAACACTTTCACGATGGGCGGATATGTTTAAGGCAAACGTCTGAAAGATCTCTAAGAAGGCAGCTAATTATAACATTATAATCCCGAAAGCACACATACCGTAGGTGCATTTCGCCTGATAATATACAGCAACTATGAGAGTACTTCACATTCATTTTATTTGTTGCTGAAGCCGACAGAAGTAATAAAAATTCGTCGGAAAACAAACTGCATCAGGAAAGGATGAATCATTTTAACAATGCGATAAAAGCCATCCTCCAATCGTAATTGGCGATAAAATTGATCATGTATTACGTTGACACGAAGAAAGTAGTTACCGAAACTATCTTTCAAATAATGTCCATAGTTGTGCTGAGATGGCCGCAAAACTCGGAACCTTAGGCGGGACTCGAACCCGCACTTACAGATATCCGGTCTGCCGTGCTTTATCAGCTTAACTGGATGTAATGCCGATATCGGCTCGCCAGATGGTACCCGTTAGCGGGCGAGTGCTGATAATGGTACCCACTTACTATAAGTGAAGCAGTGAGTGGTTGCAGAGAAAGGGACTAGGTGGTGTAATGGAAAGCGCGGCAGACCGGATATCTGTAAGTGCGGGTTCGAGTCCCGCCTAAGGTTCCGAGTTTTGCGGCCATCTCAGCACAACTATGGACATTATTTGAAAGATATTCGTAATTTTTTATTTGATTGCATTTTTGCAATGGTATTATAATGTCCATAGTTGTGCTGAGATGGCCGCAAAACTCGGAACCTTAGGCGGGACTCGAACCCGCACTTACAGATATCCGGTCTGCCGCGCTTTCCATTACACCACCTAGTCCCTTTCTCTGCAACCACTCACTGCTTCACTTATAGTAAGTGGGTACCATTATCAGCACTCGCCCGCTAACGGGTACCATCTGGCGAGCCGGTATCGGCATTAAAACCAGTTTAACTGGTAAAACACGGCAGGCCGGGGAACTGTTAGT
>KN716739.1:30878-49572 GCA_000816705.1 Dictyocaulus viviparus | reverse complement strand
AAATTATTCTCACTACAAACGCATTTCATTTCGCTATCAACTATTTACCTCAGTTTACGCGCATGAAATAGTAAACAACAACAACAAAAACTACTACTACTACTGCTACAACTACTACTACAGTATGCTTTACTGGTTTTACTATTGAAATAAGCTTCTTCTCAAGTACTATCGTTTGACACACAGCTAATTAATACACGTGGTGAGGATAATTTTGAGTGATGATTTGTTAAATATTTACAAACTCTTCATGTTCATTACGAGATGATTGTCACAATAACCTCTTCACTCAACGGAAACCAGTCAGCCGTTGTTGACATTCGAGAACGTTTTTCATCTCAGAATCGAATCCATTGAGTAAATCTTATGGAGTCACTAAAGTATTGACAGGTTTTTTTTTTCTAAATGAGCAGAAGAGTAAAAATACGTCATTTTGATTGTTATTAAAAATAAAACAAGCATTTTTATCAAAAAATAGAACAAACACAAAGCTAAATGCTTAGAATTTCTGTACTCTATTTATGGCAGACGCGACATTTTGACTCCGTGGACGAGTATGAGGTTACATTTAGTTCTAAAGAATTAGATGGAGGTGCTAAGGTGGTAAACGTCCGGGGATCAACATCATGATCTATTAGCTACACTAAAAATACCGTATATATAGCTAATATTTTTTATTAAAATAAGAGTGCATCAGCGGTCCATCAAGATTGTTCGACTCAATGTAGATCATAATATGAAATTTTGCTTAAGCAATGTAAATTAGTTGTTAAAAAAGTGCATAGTGGTAGATCATTGATCATTGAAATCGATTTCCCGTTGACGTATTATTTGCTGTTAGCCCCATATTTAATTCAGCCTACGAGAAGGATGGTAGACGAAGCTTAGACGGAGAGAATCCTGTAATTTTATTTAAAAATGACTCGTAGAGCAGCAGAGAAAACTTGCAGCAACGACGACGCCTTTGCCCAGAATATTCTAGAGAATGTGCTGTGGTGGTTGATGAAGTTTTGACTAGATAGACGAGAGCTTTCAAAAAGCGAACGCATTAGCAGATTATTGATAACCGACAACGATCAGTGGAGTGCAACCTTCTTGATGTTACCGAAGGTACTGTACTCAACGTCAACCATCGTAAAGTCGTTTGCCATTTGGAACGAATCGGAAAGTTGAAGAAGCTCAAGAGATCGGTTTTTCTTTGTTAATTGAAAATTTAGGAAAAAAAAGGCATAAGTTTTAGGTACCGCCTTCTCTTTTTCTTATTCATTAAAGATATCAAGTGGATTGTGACATTTGAATAGAAGCGTACGAGTATACATAGAGGATCAATTGCAAGAGACCACTCTTCTCCCTCACCGACAAGGGGTTGCTAAATAACATACAACGAACACTTCAAAAGTTGAGGGATCTAAGTAACGAAGCTTCGCCTCACTCTTCATATACGCCAAGTGTCGCGTCCACCTAATACAAAGCCTTTTATGTTTTCGAACAACTCCTTGCAAATGAAACACTTCCACCAACCAACAGAATACGGGAAACACTTCCCGAAAATTCAGCGAATCACCAAGCAACAAATTCAATGCTAAAAAAAACAATAGAACTTATTTTTTATTGGCAAAGTTGTGAACATTGTATCAGTATTGATTAGCATCAGTGTTGAGTCGAAAATTCACTGTCCAAAGCAGCAAATACCTTTTAACCAACCAATTCAAAGTTTCTATAAAGCGCAGCAACTCTTCTAACTCAACGTATAGAGTATAACGAGCAGATTTAAAGGTTATGAAGCTTGTAGCGCTGCGGTGGAAGTGCCGTAGTAATACGAAGGCCCGAACGAAGTTCTCGGGCGCCCCCAAGCCTACTAAGCCCGGTGCTGATAAATTAGTACCAATCAAATCCAAGTAAGATAAACAGCACTATATCGGTTAAGAGTAATCAACTTAAGTCACTTTATAGACCAGTAATCACCTCCACATTATCACGTTGAACACGAATGCGTGGGCGTATCCTGCAGCAGAGATCGATTAACGCTTATCTTAGCTTATCCAATATAACTAGAAAGCAATTGAACTCAATATTAATGTTGACCTACCTTCAAGTGCTTTGGTATAAAACAGATTAACTAAACTATGTTTTTATCCATATCTCCATAATATTGAGCTATAATAAAACGTGGAGCCTTAAGGGCCGCGTCTACAGAAGGTGACCGGCATGGTGTGCTTCCTGATTGCATCATCGACATTCTAGATACGCAACCACTCAATTCTTCACTTATGTTTTGTATTCTAAGTGGATATCTTATCTTCATTTCTCCGACAACGGGTTTGATCTGATCAGTCGATATCGGTACTACATCCAGTTCAGCTGACGTTTGTAGTACTCAGTTGTAGTACTTGTTGTAACGTTTGTAGTACTGTAGTACTTTATTTGTACTATCAACTATGATAGTTATGATAGGTCATAAAGATCTCATATTGGTGTAATTTTGATAATGCTCCTATCGATTACTTAGGAGTTATCCTGAGGAAATATAAACAAACTCATCTCTAGCGATGTTATAAGCTATTAATATGCCAATCATATTTACATCGTTCAAGCTCACTATGTGAATAATATGCAGCAATAAATTGCTTATGATTATTTCTATACAGTATTACTAATGGATCCATTTCATACAGTAGAATTCGTGACACTGTGCACCGGAAAGTTACGAAGCGCGACGTAGACCGCGTTAGGGAAGAAGTATAAACGCAAATGCCGAGGAAGTTCACATTAATAAAATGTATTTTCCAAAAGGTATGATTCTATGGACAATTACTGATTAGGGAGCCGCCTAAAAACAAGTGAAGCATTAAGTGATAGAATAATTACGGCTTCAGTACTGCAATAGGTAGCACATCAGTACGAGCATTTGTAGATGAGGGTTTGAGTATCGATTGAGGTTTTGAGTTCTGTGATTCAGTCAGCATCACTAGGAGTTATACGGTATATTATGTACCTCATTGTATTTTTAAATACACTCTATTTTTCTATAGGTAATTACACTGACTAGCTTTTTTATCACGCCAATTATGGCGCCATTCATTGGCGTTATGTAAATCAACAACAGGCATCGAAGCTTTAATGATGTTCAAAATTATGCAGAAATGGAATAAAATTTCCATATTAAAATATTTAAGCAATAAAAAAGGCTTACAATGTTAATGATAATGTGATTGTTTTTTACGTCACATTTGAATGTGTTTCATAAAATTTGAATTTGTCTCTTTTTTTTTCATGTTATTCTGTGACATTCTAATGAAAAATGTTAAATTACTTTATTCATGAATCTTTCTAGAAATTGTGATCTCTTCTCAATCAATAATCGGCACTAGTTGCGATACTAGGAAAGATATTGATTGATCTTATCGGCCATATACATAACTGCCACCGCCGTATGGATCGATATCGGATGCATAATAACAAGCAGCACCTCTAGCCGGTATCATAGTATAAACGTCAGCAAGAATTTCACATTTAAAATAGAATTCACTTAATTGAAACAGATTCACAGCTGCACAATCGAATTCACGACACGCTTCACGACATTGCTCCATATCCTAAACAAAAAAAATGAGGTAGGTCAAAAAATATCCTCATCAAACATCAGAAATCAATATCAACATCAAATATCAAGTACGTTTTCGTCTACAGTGAAGTGCTGTTTAAAAATCCAAACTCAAACCCAAACCTGCTAATGAAGTTTTTTTTTTATCATTTTGTTATCATATTACGTTATCCGCTAACAGAACTAGCGGATAAAAATCCTCAACGATAACCTAATTTGCATAATTTTCTATGCGATTATCTTATACGATATTGAAATAACTTGGAGTAAATTCAATTAGGTTTTTTTTTTGAATAACATGATTTATTTTTCTATATCTTCTATACAGTATTCGCTTATTATTGATGAAAATACTAAGAGTTAATAAAAATTCAAATAATCTTTTACATCGCCATGTATTACGGTATCAATTAACAAACAACAAGAGTTAAGATTTGATCTACCTTTCAAAGTATCCGCTTACAATGAGCAAAAAAAGCTGAAATTTGATCTATCTTTGGTGATCAATGTGTACTACGGTATCTCAACTGTCTAACATAACAATATCCTCATTAGGTGCATATAAATAACTCATCTTTCTAAATTGTTTAAAAACTGAATTAGTAGAAAATTTTTTAAGCTTTTAACTTTTATGTATTTAAGCATTTTGTGAAAAAAATTAGGCTTATCAGTTTTTTTTCCTCTGCATTCATTACAGTAATCGCATATAAATATTTAACAGGAGTCTTAGAGCATTTATACCTGAGCGACATTACTGTGGTACATTGCTGACGGCATAACTCAAATGAGTTATCAGGAATGTAGTGTCACTTTTTATGAGGTAAACGCTCTATGGCTTCTACGAGTGAAATTTTCTAGGTGTTCTAATTTTCTTCCTGGCAATTTTGCTGAGTTTTTGTATAATCGTTCAAAGGAAAAATCCATTCAATCATCTGATTACTTTTTTGACCTTTGAACTGTTCTTATAGTTAGCATGAAATTTTCATCTCTTTAAATAATATAGGAGTTTTTAAATTATACCATTTCAATCTTATGCGTTAAATCGATTTTTTTGAAATCCCTGTTGAAATTCGTTCAAACGTCGCCTTATCCTCAGTGTCGACCTCATGGCATTTACTTAGTCCGTTTCACAGCATAAATTTCATGGCTCCGCCTTTTTTGGACGAGTTGTCATCACAAAACATTGTTTTTGGGTGCTTCAGTTGCTTATGACGGAGACAGTTTTTTTTAATAATTTTTTCTAATTCTTTGAATTAAAAAAAAACGGAAAAATATCGTACTCGAACATTATCGATATCGTATACTTTTCCACCTTTACATTCCATTCTTTGTTGTAGAATATAAGCTCTTCGTCCGACGTATTGCGTTAATGGCAAAGCTGTGAATGATTTCGATCGATAAAATTCAATCAATATGATTACGATTTAAATCTACGCTTTCTATTTGTCGAATATTCTCTGTTAATACCGTAATTTCGTTGATCAAAAATCATTCCGAATGATTCATTTTATCGTTCGTCTTGCAATGAATATTATGACCTACTAGAACCGAATTTATTTGATCTACTTAGTGATATCTCTCTAATTTATCGATTTCTCGACATGTAACCTTTATTTTTTATTTTGTTTTTTAATTGTAAGTGTCAATGATGTTCAGCTTATTTCCTTTTTGGACAGAGTTGGATTTAAGCTATGCTTTAATGTAATGCTTTTGAACAAATGCTAAACAAAGCTAAAATAAAATTAACAGTAGATCAAAATTACTATATGAGATTTACTAGAAAAAAAATACATATGGTTGTATTTCAACTTCCATTAAAATATTCACGAAAAGAGAAGCAAAACTGATTATCATTAAATATGCAAATTTCGGTATCAGAGAATATTCGACTATTGATTTTTTTCGTTATAATAAATAAATAAATAAATAACGGAATGTGTTTATAAATAAGCACATCCATGATATTCACTATCCAATTGATCAACAAACCGCTTTGCTTTTATGTATAACATAAAATTATATTAAATTATAAATATACATACCTCAAAACATGAGTATGAGTACAATGAGGTTATACATATGAACATCGTCTATCAACTACGTGCACCACATACAGGTTATGTGACAAAGGGATGATTGGTTAGCCACCTATGGAGTTACGTTTAAAGGATAAACAAAAAAAACAACAAAAAACAATTTCGAGAAGAAAAAAAAATAGAGGTGTATACAGAGGGAAATGATCTACAAGCTTAGCGGAGAGTTGAAAAATCGGTTAGTGACTTACATCCACACGCACCGGTAATAGTAATGATACACGTCAACCATAAATAACATACGATCGCCACGTAAAACGACAATTTCATTTTCTGAAAGAAGTGTTGTATCGAAAGGAGTGAGGGAAAGAAAATTTTTCACTCTGGAATACAACACGAATCCTACACAATGTGCAATAAATACGTGCCGCAATTTTGCACTTGTCCCGCCCATGAAAACTATGCATCACGTAAGATATAGCGCAACATTTTTTTGGAAGTATGGTGTTGTAAAGGTGGAAAAAAAAGAAGCCTGAAAATTATTCCACTATGCGATCGGAGATGAATAGCGCGCGCGCGCGCGTCGAAATTTTGCGCTCGCTCTGCCCATGAAAAGTATGCGCAACGTATTCGTAGATCAAATTCACTTGTTGATTACATAATATTTATTAGGCAGATCAAAAAAGCAATACATAGAAATCGGAGTCACAAAAAATACTCGTCATCAATAGAAAATCACTCAAAGCAGAGGCTTATAATAAAAATGAATAATTATTGTAATGGATGGTGGTGTCTTTTTTTTCTGCTCTAAATGTTAGCTATGTACTATTCTGATGTTTACTTAGAAGCTTGTTGCTTTTCAACCTACTTAGAACTGGAATTGATTGAATGAGTCAAACGTGATGGAGTCTAGTGAGTCTGCTATAACTCACTTCAAAAGCACTATTTATATACGAATGAAATCCATTAACAACTACATAACTGGTCACCAGATGTTTTTTTTTCTTTTGTTACCTTTTAGAATAATAGAAAACGTTTACATTTTTTTTAATCTTTTTTTTTTCTCTTCTAAACTGTAAATTTCAATAGTTCTATTATTAATGAACGAATGGAGGAAGTATGAAACTTTAATATTTGCTACATCTTGTTCTTTTTTTTCTACCTCAAATAATCGATTGATTCTATTGTGATGTGTAGAAATGGAATTTTTCACTAGTTATATTATTCGGAGTGATGAAACCTCAATGAAGCCTTTAACTCAGCGAGAAAAAATTAGTATACAGTGAATTCCATATAACTTATTCATAATTTTTACAGTCAAATTTTAATTATTTTTATTACAATTGTTTTTTTTTTCTCTTAGAAAACATACAACAAAAATTTTCTATGTCCATCAAACATCGCAGTGTGTTGAGTGACGAAAAAAAAAAGAACTGGTCCGTAATTTTTAAAAATAGGAAAACAAACCAATTTTTTTTCTTGTCTCTTTTTTTTCAGAGGAGAGAATGTTAAACAAACATCTGAGGTAATTAATATATATTCTATGCAATAAGAAAACAAAAACTACCTCATTTATAATATGAGGTACATGATTTTGCCTCATTATTGAAGAAATACTATTCATTTTAATCTGCTGTAAATTGATAACGAATAAATATTAAGTGAAATATCTTAAATGTTATGAGCTTTTTGATTCTCGTAGATGATCATGATCTACTATTAGACTTGTAACAAGTAAAATTTGAATGCGAAAAGACAACAACAACAACAACAACAACAACACCAACAGCTGCTGACTGAGTGACGTAGAAAAAAATACCGATAGTCGTTGGTGAAGTCGTTTGTGATTCAGAGAAGCGTTATGCTTCAGAATGATGGTCTTTTATAACGTGAAACATACGGATGTTTAGAAATTGAAACTGAACAAACAGTGAGAAGGTGATGAGACAACAATAATAAAAAAAAAGTGCTAAAAGGAAAAAAAAAAACGAGGAGAACGCGTCGTTCCATTCAAAAGCTCAGCTGTACAACAACAACAAGAACAGCAACAACAAAAGCTTTCATGGTTTTCATGTTGCTCGTCTTAACGACAAAAAGAAACTATTTGAATAGAAAAGAAAAGAATGACACAATTGAAAGATTCGGATTAATACTGGACGACGTTGGTGTTGAACATCAGAACGCTATAAAGCTTATCAATCAATAAACGATGACGTTCAAAACGACAACGATGTATACGACAGACGAATTCATTTGAATCATCTACGATTCTTACGTTATACGTCTAGATGAAAACATAAACGTGACCGTAATCTGATCGCTTCAAGAAGCCAACAAACCTCCCAAGACATAGCAAATACTATAGATCACCTCACTCATTTCGACACTCACCATCATATGATACAATTCATTTACAAATAAAATGACCCCTAAGAAAGTGAAAAAGTAACACTAGGAGGTGGAAAAGATAACGATAACGATCGATAATCGAAAAAAACATTACTGTATATAAGTCATCTGTCACTTCATCAATGCCTCATAATATGACTCATTAAATATCATGAAAATAATGTTCAAACTTATCATCAATATTATAATATGCTAAAAATTTTCATTCTTGCTTTCTAGGAGTTTCATTATTTCAATTTTTTCACTCAATATCATATCGATCAAAATCGAGATCATTCTGGTCTTTGATCTTCTATTGTGTATGCAAATGCTTCCCATGGGAAGAAAAACTACAGTGTTTCATTCTAGCACAATAATCAAATTAAAAGGATTTGAAATAAACAAACATATAAATATAAATGATTTCAAGTAATTCAATATCACATGTAATTCACATGTTCTTATTGTTACAGTAAGTTTTAGTGATCTACTATATTGACCGATCGATTGAGCCATTTTTAAGTGTTATTGATTTTTGTTGTAATTTAAATCGTATTTAAATATTTAGATTAGTTATGAAATGAAAATTCTTCATAGTTAAATGATATGCTTTAGCAAACTAGTTAGCTTTCTACTAAATGTTCGACGAAATCATACAGTAATCTTACAGAAAATGTTTCGAGCTTGAAACTTCAGCGCCTGAGGCGTTTTGATAGCTAGTTGTTCTTCTACAGGAACAAATTTTTATATTAGAAGGACTGTTTACTGTGTAGTGAAATTTTGTTATGATTATAAAAATTTATAAGCTGTTTTTTTTCTCCCGATCAACAAGAATCCATAGACAATTTGAAACGAGCTAGCTGAAGATTTTTTTTTTCACTCACAAAAGAATTCACAGGAGGTAAATGATCCTATCGAAACTGTAGCGAACTTACGTTACTTACATGGAAATCGTGTTAGGACCTATCGTATATCAAAACAATGAGTAATTCAAAACAAAAAAAAATGACAATATAAACAAATGAGTCATGAAGTAATCATTAGCAGTTCCTCATATCATATTAAATGAGTATGATTAAATGAAAAAAAAAGTCAATCAATGGTAATAAGCAGAAAATTTCAGCTGTCATAACCTCATCGATGACGTAACGTAACATCACAACTCTTTATTTTATGTACAGCTTCACAATCACTTAGAACATTAACGATAAGCATACAATCGAATCAATCGATAATAATTGGTTCATCTGAACTTGCGTGGATGACGTCAACGAATTTGATCGTTTCATTTTTTGTACGCTATATGTTGCTATAGGTGAAACGCTTTCTCTCTATCTGAGCTTTTGATAAGCGCATGAGGGAGCTGAGGCTATATTAAAATTTTATGAGCACTGTTTTTAATGGTCCACCAATATCAACGGTTTTGTAGTATTTGTAAATCCAAAATTTATGTGTCATCCTGAATTAATAAAAATGGGACTGCCTGATCCGTACTGAGTGTTCCGTTAGACTCGCTAGGAGTAATCGGTAAGATGAATAAGACAAATAAGGTGATGTAAGGTAAGATTAAGGAGGAAAGTAAACAAAATTAAGTACGATGATGCAACTAAACTGAGGTGAACATGCTAATGTAAGTAAGGTGAGTAAAGCAAAGCAGTGATAAGGAGGTGAGGTGAGCAGGTAAGGTAGAAAATGATAAGTTATATCTATTCCAAATAGTGATATTTAGATAGGCTATGTTAAATTACTAATGAATGAGGTAAAATGAGGTAATGATTTGTTTCGGGAAGAGTATTAACCATTCGGGAACAGCTATATGTGCGTGGTAGATTTTTTTATATCTATCATTTTTAATGCCACTACCTACCAGTCTGGTTATGTTAATCGGTTGAGGTTACACACTCACTAACTATCGTCAATGTGGGATCAGTGTTATGTCAGGAAGTGACGATTGTTATGAGTTATCACTAATCCATTGGTTTGAGGTGTTGTTTAGAAAACTAAGAGTGCGAATTATTGTGGATTATTTTACTTCATACCTCGATCCTCAACACTCCATACAACCTCATTTCACGACTGTGAATTGGTATAGATATCCTCATGTATAACTTCCTATGATTGATTCCATGGCTAGGAAAATAATCACTGCTTGAGCATACTGCTTGCTAAACGTTTGATCTGCATGGACCAAAATGGAGATCGAATATGAGGGTAATTTTCAATGATATCACTTCTAACCTCAATCTTTCTTCTATTCACCTTAGAGAATTTCACCAATAGAAATAACATATAAGCTTAAATAAATTACAGTAATACAAATTTCTTCTCACTTGAGTCAATTTAACTGAATCCTCTAGCGAGTGCATAATTCCGACAGTTTCTATGCAGTTTTTAACATTAACTCATTTTTATTGATTGATATTTGAGGAGATTTTTGAACAGATCATATTTTTTGCGTTATTTTTTGTGTTATACAAAATATAAATATTGTGAAATTTTCATTTTGGCTAATTGCCAAAAATTGATTAAATGCAATGCTTTATCATTATCGTTTCAATAATAACGTACTGTAAAAATGGTTTACAAAGGCAAAAAGAGAAACGAGGAATAAATTTTAATATTCGTTTATTATTAAATTAATTTTGCATAATTTTTATTTTTTCGTAGAAAAAAATTAAATTATAAATTTATTAAACGAAAATTTTGTAATAATTGTGTTATGATACGTCAAAAAGAAAAAAATCAGCTGATTTTTATATCGATGTTTTGTTAGGTGAAGCTTCCATCACTATTATTATTATGATTATTGATTTTTTTGCAGCGTTGTTGCAAGCAAACGCGTGTGATCTTTGATCAACCTAGAACGTGAGAAATTGATTCGACGATGATCTACCGTGTATTGACCATCCATTTTTATTTTGTCCATATAGAAAAAGAAATCTGTTATTAACTATTAATAATTTTTGTAGTACGTATACGATAAGAGGCAAAATAAACTGTCCTCAATGCTTATTAATGAATGAGGATTATTAGATTTTATTTATACTAAATGTGTCATATGTTTATCGTATTTATTAGTATTATTATATGTCATTATCATTTCCTTCCTGTTTCAATTAGCACTTTTCCAAAATAATCTTGAAAAGAAATGTCTAATGTGAGGTCAAAGACCTAATGAGATGTGTTTTTGATAGATATCGATTAGTGGACAGTGTTAATTCTGTGTTAAATCATGCGTGCTGTTCATCTTACCGAAATTTCTCTGGAGTCAGTTTATCGACACCTAAGAAATAGCGAGTCTGGTATGTTTGAGAGTAGCCGCGAGCCTCATTACGCTTGCAAATCACTGACGTACCTCCCTTGTTGCGTCACGCTCCGCTTTGTCACCATTCAAAAAGCATAAATATTTTAGAACTTGCTAAATAGATGTTATATATCCTATGCTGGTTGCATAATCACCTAACTCAATTCCTCAAAAGAAAAGCGTAAATCCGCATATCACAGCTTTTCGACCTTTTGTGTTTTCAGCTGCACAACTGAAATCGTTGTCCTTAACACCAGTGATTTTGAGGAAAAGAAGAGTCTAGCAAAAGCGGGATGAAAACATCCCGTTGGTCGACGTGAAAACTAATTTATCTTATTTTGAATATATTCAACAAAATTTTTATAAAGCTATGAATTGCATTCAATGCTTTTTTTCTGCTATAAATTTATATGGTAGAGTTGAATGATTTATGATAATATCCTACGACCATTCAGCAGACAAATGTATTGTATGTTGGAGAAGTGTGTAGGCAAACTTTTCGCAATCGATACGTATCTTTTTAACAGCAAACATCATTATTTTACGCTTAGAACAACAAAAAAAAGTTGTATATGTCAATATTCATAACGTATAACTGGACAAAATCGTCACTCAAATACAGCAACAATTTCACAGCCGCTGAAAAACTGCGATTGTGTGTGTGTGGGCGGGGCAAATTGCAAATTTGCGGCTACGGTTTTTTTTTTCACCTGACGCCGTACTGTCTACCAATACCTGTATAGATTAAAAACAAACAAATTGTTTATAATAAATGAATCGATTTTTCGTAAATAAATGTGATATTCAGTGATTTTTTGACGAAAAAATAGCTATGTTTACAATTTATATGTTTTTTTTTTGTTTACAAAACTTAAGCAAAGAAATTACGTTCAGCTTAAATCACTTAACATAGCCATCGGGCTCGTGAAAATGGGTCATATAAGTATTTTTGTTACAAAAAAAAACGGATGTAAGACGTTTTGATAGTGAACTATAGAGAAACGCTGAGGTATGAGTTTATGCATAACCGGTTACTCATCGAAAATTCTGACCATACAAGCTTAAATAAATCGATAATAATTTTTTTAGTTATAATCAGTTTTCCTTTCCAAGTGTTATTGATGCTATTCTTCACTATTACCTCAATATAACTCGAAAAATACCTCATTGATGCGTGTTGTAGAAGCAACGAATTTCTAGCATGAAGGAAAAAAAACAAACAATTCAGTGTTTTCATTTTTAATGGTTTGTGTTTGCATTTAGTGGTCGTTAGTCAGTGAAATTTGTTTTTATTTGTTGTTGTTTTGTTTATCACATTATTTATTGGTGATTTCTTACGTAGAAAAAGAAAATGACTACAATGAACGAACAAGAGACGTCATCGCTTCTCATCAGGTGTTTTTTTGAGTCCTCATAGAGATTTTCTAGTACTGTAAGCCGATAGTACGACAATAGGAAAAAAATTCTGTTTGTTTACTTTGATTATCTTTTTTTTCATGACATCATTGATGTTTCATGCCATGTTTTCGTTCATTCAAGAATCATTCAATAAACAAACAAATAAAAAAGTTTTTTTTTGTTTACTATCCGTTTGTTTTCTTTATCACATGCTGCTGACGTCATTCCATAGCCACATTGTGATTTTTATTTGTATTGAATAGTATAAGTAAACATAAACACAAACGTCTTTAAACGAATACTACGATAGAATCATAGCGATTCTATATCACAATCAGTTGTTGTTTTTTTTTGTTATTGTTGCAAAAATCAATATTTCCTGTATTGATCGTTTTTTTCCAATCGTAACATTTTATTTCAAAGTTATCAATAACAGCTCTATGTTACAGATGACAACTACTGAAATAAGTAATTATTTAAGCTGATATATACTTATTTTCTGCCGGTGGGCAGTAGTAGCGCAGTGGTGGAAGTGCCGCAGCGACACACAAGCCCGAATGAGTTCGTGGCAATCCCCTAGAGCTGCTGAGCCCGCCATCTCTTCGAGGTCGGTAAATTGGTACCAGAAGAATCTCTGTAAGGCAAACAGCACTGACTTGGTGAAGAGTGGTCAACTCAAGTCATTGAGTAGATGAGGCTCGCAATCAATCACCTCCTCGAAATGACGTTGAACACAAATGCGTGGATGCATCCCGTTACAAGGGGATGATCAACGTCAAAGCTCATCATGTCATATCTCACTCTGAGAAAAAAATTTTCCATATCACTTTAACTCTATCGTGCTTTCTCACCAGTCTTAAAAAATACTTTATAAAATCCATATTCAGACCACATCATTGGAAAAATGGATCAAAAATTTACTTTACAAAACAAATAAAAATTATTACGGCGAATTGTTTACATTTACAAAGTAAATAATTTTGTAGAAAAAGATAACTGTAGAACGTTTTGATCATTTTAGAATAGACGTAATGGTAAATTGTGAGTGACAAGGATGTGAAGCCGAAGTGGTTTTACCGTAATCTCTACCCGAATTTCTCTTAACAGCCACTGAGTTGCTACCTCACATCTACTCTTAGGCAAAAAACAAAGATAGATAAATAATAAATAACAAACAAATTGGAGAATGTAAGCGATATATGAAACATAAACAATTCAGATAAAATAAACAATATAAGTACAAATAAGAAAAACATATAACATGTAATATAAAGAACGCAATGATACACAGATAAACAAAAACAACAACAACAAATTAATGTAAACTAATCGTTTCACTATTATCTTGATGCATTAGTGTACAGATGACGCATCTAATGTGATGCTGTGATGAACAAGCTGTCGTTCGCTTCCGATTGGACCAAAAGTTTCCCTCACAGGTAAGCGAATGAGTTCTCAAAGAGTCTGAAAAGATAAGCAGCTCTGTCTTGTTTGTCCCTAATTAGATGAAGTCTAGAAGAAACACTCTATTGCCTCTACGATGTTACTTCGAAAGATAAAGCGTGGGGTATCCTACAGTTGAGGACCAAAATCTAACCTTATCTTATCTTATATTATCTTAGCTTGTAAGTAATATCGATATTACTAATCCTCAAATGATAAACAACTACTGAGTCAAGGAAAAATCCTCAAAAAGAAAAAGAAAAGGAAAACTATAGTTGATGTTGTAACGTAGAAAAGTGCTGCGTGTTCGAATTATGAATAAAATATAGGAGTTCGTTTTTTTTTGTTTGTTCCTCAGAAGAAATATTATTGACATAAACTTATTGCTATAACGGAATGAATAAGGTAGTAGTTCCCATTTGAGGCATCGAGTTACCTCATACATTCCATCTGATTGCTTTAACAATACCAAAATCGTCCCATTCAAAGCTTCCAGAATTCTCTATAAACATATTTACTACATAAACCTAAACAAATCAATAAGTCTTATGTGTGTATATGTCCTATCGATATCGACCTCACACCTAGTTAAGCTAACAACGACAAAGCTCGAACCGAAGCTGAAAATTAATTCTTCATAGTGATTTATTCATTTTTTATTAACTAAAATTAAGTAAAGGATCAAGGAATCAGGGTTCATGGGTGAAGAAGTCGGTAGCACATCAGACCGCGCATCTGTAGATGCGGTTTTAGACTCCGCCTGAGGCTCAGAGTTCAATGATTGACTCAGCATTCTGTAGATAGAAATTATAGAATTACTGAATCATCATAACCTATTGTAGTTAACGAAAAAACAATATGTTGAATGATTTTATTCATACTTAGAAATTTTGTTTATATGAGTTCTTTGTTGTTTTATTGTAGAACTCATACTTCATGCTATTACCTCACTTATCACTCAACATGAATGCTAGAAATAATTTGAAAATGATCGAAAAAACGGCGACTGATCATCATTGTAATCATCTATATTTATGGTTAGGAGAATTACATGGAGTGAACGCTTTCATGAAGGTATGCGTCCTTTACAGATTTTCAGATTACGGTAACAACTTTATAATGGATAGTATTCGTAAATTCTTTAACTATTACAGTACTCTATCGTTTCAGATCTACTGTAAAATACCAATACAAAATTGTCTAGCCTTAGTTGAATTCTGAAACTTTTTAAATGATTCTTCAGCATTATAAATCCTCTATTTCTAAATAACATGTAGATCAAAACTCAACGCAAAATATTTCTAAAGATTAATCTACTTAGTTTTTTTTCTATTGTATTTATAAAAACAATCCTTAGAAAATATGTTGTTGTTTACTGGTTTTTTGAAAATAATGAAATATTTTCTATAGCATATCTATAAAAAAATGATAATGACTAAAAAATTTTTAGGAAAATGATGAAATGAATGAAATCTTATTGTATATTCGCTTTTTTTTATTGATGAAAAAATTGATCTTCTGTTTTTTTTCATATCCGACGAGTTTTTCTTCTTTTTTTTTGTTTACAGTCGAATTCGTCTAAAGGAAAATTGTTTTGGTTGAGTGTTGTGGTGATTTTTACGATGATTTCAATTTTGAATACTAAAGTGATTCTGAAAAACTACAATAATCGAACGATCACACGTGTAACTTTTATTCCTGTAAGTTTTATTTATAAATAAATGTTTATGTAAACAATAATAAATAGAATAAAATGGCTTTTCGTTTTTTTGGAGGTATTTCTCGAACCTACAAAAAATATTTCACTCAACAATATACAGATAGATCATGAGGTCGTGTCGCGCACTGGCAAGAGGGGCTGTAGTGCCCCGCGCTTGCTCGATACTGTATGCCGGGGGTTCGATTCTGGACCTAGGCCAACGAAACCTTCCATCTCTCATAGAGTGGTAAATTGGTACTAAAATAATCAGGAAACGTAAGCAAAAGTCTGTTTGTCTTGAGTTATTGTGTAGATCACATCTATTTAAACACCTCTACTATAAGATCAAAGGCCAGTAGGCGGTGCATTTTCACAATGAGGTAGATCACGCCAATTTTACTACTTATTCGTAAAAACTACAAAATAGTTGCATTAAATAATTTGGAGATGAGGTTGAGGTGATATTGTATTTCAAGAAAAGTTGGCCTCCTATATTGTATGAGTCAAATTCGTATGAGTGTTCAAGGAATTTTCCTCATTTTATCCCTTTGAGTTTTTTTTTTTTCGTCTTTGAGTTGTAAACTTACGAAAAATTGAGTGATCACTTTTCGACAGCTAAAATCATCTTCATAATCTTATCAATCTGAGGTAACCATCGACCGTTGAGTAGTTGAGGAGGACTACCACCGAATACTGTCCTAATGATCAATATTAGTAAAATTATGTTTGTAATGAGTAAAATTAATTAATCATCGCCATCTGCTCATGCTATTGGTCATTATCCATGTCCACCGTAAGCCCATGTGCTCTCACGTGAATGAATGATAGGAAATCATGTGAACGATTAGTTGATATTCATGTGAAGCACTATTACGCATTCAATCGTAAATATTTTCGAATCGCTTAAAAAATTATCATACAATATTCACATTACCTGATGTCACAGTGAAGGAAACCTATGTGAGTGATTGAGGAATTGTAGGCACTCATTAATACGAGAAATTTCACAGTATATTTTCTATTATTCTACGGCACCATTACTTTAATACCTCATTTATTTCCTCATAATGCATTCTCTAATAGTTCTTCGAAGCTGAGAATTGACTAAGAGCCAAGAAGTTAAAAAGTTAGCATAAGTGCATTCTTGACCTCTTCTTGTTTTGTTGAGAATGCAACGGTAAAATGCATGATCGTACCGTAATCAATAGTTGTAGTTAATCATCAAGTGATTAAAGATTAGTATGAATAAAAATTCTTTTGGTATACTATCGAATACAGTACACTATATAGATTATCGATCAGTTTTGTGTTTTATTTTGATCTACTTCATTTCAGGTGAAACGATTAGAATATCCGACATTTGTGTTTTGTCCGAAAAATGCTGACGCTTTGAACTATCAACAGCTCTACGAAGGTTATATAGTAATTTTTTTTGTAACAATCAATAGATCAGCTGATGAGGACGATATTTGAGGATTTGTTTGTGTACCGTAATCATTGATTATAGTTGATAATAATCAATACCATTACTAAACGAATGAGTTACAAAACGTTATTGATATTTTTGCACTATATAATAAATGAGGTACGGTAGTCGGACGAGTTCATTTAAGATTTTAACAAGCTCGTCATATAACGATAATATATGGTAAACAAAACACAAACAAAACAAAAAGAAAACCTTTGAAAACAAAGGTCATAATCGGCGACAGAATCTTATCGTTCACCGTCATTATATAGTGTACTTTGCTTATATGTTAGAATATATTATATCTATAAATACCTCACAACGAGTGAGTTCTTCTAAACGAGTTTTAATTTCATATTTGACTCATAAACTTGGCTATTTGGACAACGTGACAATAAACGATATGATTGCTTATATTATTGCTGGTAGTGGTTTTGGAAATATTGATGTATCGTCGTGGAATCACTCTTACAGGTAATCCGTATCTCCTGTAATCGATATACATCAAAAAATCGATATCATATGCTATCTATTTATGCAATCGATGAAAAAGCGATGAGAGATTGTTAGGGTGTCAGGAAACAAATGATAATTATACCTGAGTTCGCCACCTCTACCAGATCTACCAAACTCTCTATCCTTGTGGGGTTAACAAACTACTAGCAAAACATCTAAGAAAATAATCAGCTCTGACGTAATATCTATCGCCCATCTGAAATTTATAAAGCAAAATCGTATACAGAAATCACTTCTAGAATCATCTTCACACTCAACATGAATACCTACAAGCATCCCACAATGACCAATCAATGCTGTAGCTTGTCTTATCTGAGCATTAGTGTTTGTTAAGCTTAAGAGTTATATGACTCGATTATCATCCTCATGATATCGTAGAAGTAGGATTGAGTGAAAGTGTGTCTAATCTATACAATTTCATTAGGTAACTATCCTCTTATAGGTCAATGCTGACTCACTGCTAATATTTGATTGTAACCAGTTCACCGACCTCAGGGTAGATTTAATTTCTTTGAGATCCACTACAAACCAAACAAATAACACTTCCTCCTCTTCTACAACTTCTTAAAGCTCTATCTATGATAAACCAGTGTGCTGAGTGATATTTATGAGTCTTTATTGCAAATAACTCGTTTGACTCATGATAACTTTAAGGCAAGATCTCATATGGAGATCAGAGAGAAATCAATCGATTGTATATCTGTCTTTTTTCCCATTTATTATTTAATAAGTGACAAACAAGTTCAGTTTTTTTTTTCGTTCATTTAATTTAATTTTAGGGTTGAACTAAACACTTTGTACAATAGATGGAGAGGTAATCGAACTTTAATGGAAATGTTCA
>KN716738.1:43427-53623 GCA_000816705.1 Dictyocaulus viviparus | reverse complement strand
ATAACTCGCAGTGACTTGGGAAAGAGTGGTTAGCTCAAATTACTGTATAGACCAGGCGTGCATTCAACCACCTCCACGAGCGCTTTCCGTCAGAAAGATTGATCAACGCTTGCAATTATTTTGTTTTATTATTTCATGCATACAAGACATATTATTGACCACTTATTACACAATCATGAATCAATGAAATGCAAAAATTCAATCGTATATGACTTTCCAGGGGGCGCAGTGGCTCAGTGGTGGAGGTGCCGCAGTGACACGCCGGCCGATTCAGTTCGTGGCCGCCCCCCAGGCCCACCAAGCCCGCCATCCCTCCGGGGTCTGTAAATTGGTACCAGGAGGATCTGGGAAAGATAACTCGCAGTGACTTGGGAAAGAGTGGTTAGCTCAAATTACTGTATAGACCAGGCGTGCATTCAACCACCTCCACGAGCGCTTTCCGTCAGAAAGATTGATCAACGCTTGCAATTATTTTGTTTTATTATTTCATGCATACAAGACATATTATTGACCACTTATTACACAATCATGAATCAATGAAATGCAAAAATTCAATCGTATATGACTTTCCAGGGGGCGCAGTGGCTCAGTGGTGGAGGTGCCGCAGTGACACGCCGGCCGATTCAGTTCGTGGCCGCCCCCCAGGCCCACCAAGCCCGCCATCCCTCCGGGGTCTGTAAATTGGTACCAGAGGAGTCTGGGTAAGATAACTGGCACTGACTTGGTGAAGAGTGGTCAACTCAAGTCATGTATAGACCAGGCACGCATTCAACCACCTCCACGATATCACGTTGAACATGAATGCGGGGGCGTATCCCACCACAAGGGATTGATTAACGCCAACAATTTTCTTATCTTATCTTATATGACTTTCCATTTTGATATTAACCACACTGCTAATCAATAAACTTTCTTACAGCTTTTCATCACTCTCGAGAAAAAATATGGAAACAAAGCTATGGCAATGCTAAATGTTTTTTTAGGTCGCTGTTTTCTATTGAAGAATGGCTGCTCTAAAAATTCTGTTTGTGCACAAACACGTTTTGGTTATATTTTTTTTGAATTGTTTATCGGCTGTGTGTGCATGTGGACAGCTTCCAGGTCAAAGTAGGTTTTTCACAATTTTTTTTGAAAGTGAAGAATCAACTTTCTGATTGTTAGGTAATATTACCACAGTCAACTTGTGGCCAATGTCGAATGGAGGTCAATTATGAGCTAGATACGACCATGTGTTCAGCCTCAGACGCGGGTAGATTTAGATGGTGGACTTTTTGATTCTGTAGTTCTGGGTCGGCTAGGTCAGCCATACCTTTTTCTATATGCGCACAGTCACACTTATGCATGGATATGTACTTGTACTTAGGTGTATACGAATTTATCTCTGGCTTCGATTTGATGAAAAGGTAGTAATCCATCGACTGGAAAATACAAGAAAAACGAATGGGTGTCGTTTTCAATAAGTGAACTGCGGAGCACTGTAAGTTAGATAGCGACCTGTCCTTTGCGGAGCAGCTCTGCAGGCTGGCTGTACGAGCTTTACTTGCTGAAGATTAACTGCTCCATAGAACCAGCGATAACAAAAGTATCGGTACCTAGGACTACTCTTTTATTTCAATTTGGTTATAAACACCAATTCTATTAGTCAACTAACAATCTCAATCAGACATTTTATGCGTCTTATTATATCTGCTTTAACAATCAATCCTTTATGCTTTAACATAGTAGTAGAATGAAGGTGAAATCGTAGCATTTACACAGACGTTTTTCGCAGAGTAAATCATATATTCTAGAATAGCATTGTCGGCATTAATACTTAGAGTTGCCGTAAGAAATCCTCGAAAAAGTTCGCTGCATCGAAATCCACAGACTTTTATATGAGGTAAAGCAACTATAATAGTCTATCATATCTCACAAGATAATTCATGGTTTAAAGGCGTTTACTGCGACAATGGGGGTCCCATAATAGTAAGTACTATAGCGAAATAGACGACATCATAGTAGGCCTTGCTTGATGGATGTCGCGGCTGTCTCAAAGTCTCATAGGAGATCCTAATATTGTCTTTGCGACAATTTTTTTTTTACACGCAAAAGGAATATAGCTGCAATTTTCATAGAAATTCTGGAACTAAAAGAAAGTGGGATTTATATAATGTGTTCAAAATGTCTTGGAAAGATAACGTCACTGACAGCATAGGCGAGTAAGATGACCGTATAATTCATAGGAGCAGATCATAGGAGCGCAGATAATGTCAACAGTCTAAAATTCACTAAGAAGTGTGTGTATACAACAACTCCTAAGTTTATATGTCAACCCTGAGGCAATCTTTTAAGTTTGCGGAGCGGTTTAAAGAAGCGATTAAAGTCAACCACAAAGAAAGAGGAACGAAAGTAATGAATGAAAAACTTGAAAGACCAACAAATCTGAGAAGTCTATCATCGATTCTTATTAAAACATTGGCTTAAATCTTCACACATTGCCTAGAAAAATTTCGTTCAATCTGCTTGTTGTTTGTCGTAAATGAGCTTTTCACAAGAGTCATCGTTAATATGATAGGGTGATCACATGGGCGACCGAGTGAGCAGAAAAGATCTCAAATAAAACTTAGAATTATGGGAAATTATTCAGAAGAATACAATAATAATAGAAGTATTAAAAATTGAGAGATAGAACGGTCATGATGCGATCAGTAATTGAGTGCTTTTCATTCCATTTATCGAGATTCTTTGTGAGTGATACGGAAGTTCACTGTAAAAATTAACTCATCCTATAGCGAAACTGTCATCAACGTTTGACAACGCAATACTACTTTATAAAAATTACTTTTGCGACTATCAAAAACATCGTGCCAAGATTTGAATGAAATGTGAATTGGCTCCCGCGCTATTATCATCCTCTATTCTTCAATGATATTGATTCGTTATACCAAACCTCAAACCAAGGAAAGAAATAGTAGCTGCTTCAGTAATGCTTGTTTGAAATTGATATTAAATAAAATCTGAAGATGGTTAAGCGTATAGAAAAACTGATAAGCTCTTGATGTCGCGTCTAGGCTCGACGGAAAAAGCATTCCAGAATGCTTAAGTTCTGTGAATCTAAGTAATGAGATCAATATGATGGACAACATAGCACTAGAGCTTAGAAAAACGTACGGGTTGTACACATAACATAGCAGCGACGGTGGACGGAAGAATATACACCTTTCAGTTTACCTTTAGATTTTCTACCTTCATATATGCCTTGCAAAATGCTACATATGAAAAGCAAAATGAAGGATTACTAAGCATAAATGACCGTAAAACAATTGTTGCCACCGCGTTTTCTGTGTCAAGTAAGTGAAGAAGGCATCCAGAGTCTTGCCCTACGGTAAAATCATAAATCAAAGACATAGCAGCACTAGTCAAGTTGTCAATGATTAAGCGGCTCTGCTCGTGGTGCGTACGAATGGTGAGCGATTTGCACAAGCTATAGACAACTACATATGCTTGGGCATCGAACACATTGCAGAAAAAGATCTGTTTGATGTTTGATTTTTTTTCCAAAGGTTGTAGATAGAGATTATTGCATAGCAAGGTTCTATGCAGAAATTATTTATTGCACTACCCTTGGGCGCTTTTCAGAAAAAAGGAAGTCCTTCTAATGTTAGCTTAACGGCGTTGAGGATTAATTAGAATCCAGTTGGCCCTAGTAATAAGTTTTCGTGAAAATGCACATGTTTTGTGAAATTATAGAAAAATTTTATAATTTTTACTAACTAGTGAATTAAATGTGCAGATATTTTACTTTAACTTTTTCAAATAAAAGCTTTCATTCTCTGCAGTGCCAGTCATGGGTTTTACCGTTCGAAGTACAACATTACCTGCAGAAATGGCTTATTCTGAATCAGCTGATGTGCAAAATCTGATTCCAACCATAAACAGAAACGAGCAGATGGCTAGAGCAGCTCTTGACAGACTCGTAATGGGAGCAGTAAGTTTCATGGAAGTGCTACCAATAAAAATTAATTAACAGATAATAGTTTGTAAATACAGAAAAATTCTATATATTTACAACAACTTTCAATTCACTGTGCCAAAGTTTTGACTAGACTAGTTTTGTTTCTTTCCAGCAATGACTTTTCCTTAACCAATGGCTTTTGCAGATTGAAGACGTTCTGCAGCAGCAGGGTCGTAGTGCGTTTTTACCGGATGCTGTCATATCACTAATTTTGCAACAGCTCAATGTAACCATCGCTTTCAATCCAATCAAATGTGTTAAAGCTAATAATATGATGGCACAAATCATGAATTGTGAGTTTGCAACATCTTGAATGCAAATTGCTAGTCTTCAATATTGAACAATCTTTTTCAATATCCAAAAAAAATTTCAAATACTATGCATCGCATATTTGTGAGTTGACATAGAACTTTATTCCAACAAAGGATAATCATATATGGCTTGGCTTAGAGTAGACAAAAAATGCAGCACTTTTTCGTGGAATGGATCTTTCCTGTTTCTGTGGAAAACCAGTCTTTCACTCTTTTAAGGTTTCTATGAGCACTGCTTGATTGGTGGATAATCATCACAAATCATTTTTTTCATTGCAATTTAGAAAACATTTTGCTGGAAGTTCTCCAAAAGTAATGAACGCCTAGCTTTACTGTATTTTATAAAATGGTTGAGAAATTTGTAGTATATTGGTTAGGGCTCGGTAGCCATGGTATCCAGTCCAAAGTTGGATGATGAACCTCAAACTTCTATGAATAAATATAAATAGAATATACAGTAATAGAGTAATAATAATAGAATAATAATAAAATAACAACAATACTAAGAATAATACAATAATAACTTTTATGAATATACAATATAAATAGAAACAAACGCAAACTAATGCATCGATGGTGATACAAAGCAGGATGTGTCTATGTGAATAAATCTCCATGGAAGGAAGTAAAAAAAAAGGTGAATTTGAGGTTGGTTGGCGAATCCAATGTTCAAGTAAGGTAAGGTAAAGTGAAGTTGTGCTTTTCTAGCTTTATCCTATCAAAGAATGGTGTGATAAGGGTAGGAATGATATGTGACAAAAACATTTATATAGAAAGGAGGAAAAGGTAGCAATATTCGCTATAGGTAGTGAATTTCGTGAAATAAAAGCATAAAGGTGAAATGTGTGTGTTGAATGTGTTGCTGCAGTAGTAAATATAGTTGTCGACTGGGTTGCACCCTTCTTTAGTAATGGTGACTCAGTGGAATATTAGGAATAAAATCCTTTGTGCTAGTACTGATGCTGCTAGATAGGACTTGAGTGTTGATTCCGAAATCGATGTGTGCGATTGTTGTAAGTAGACCGATAGTTATATTGTAGTTGGCTATTTGCCTTGAACTTTGGCAATCAAACCTTTATGTAATAAATAGCAAGAGCCCGATAACAAATAATAACAATAATTTACAGAAATTGAAAACAATAGAACACAATATACGGCAATTGCAGTATAAAAAAGGTGTGTGCTACACAAATCTATCAGATTAGAACGAATACTATTGCGATTTGATCAGACGTAAGAAAGACTAACCATACTAGGTTCAATTAATTGTGTGAAAAATAGAAAATGTCACTATTAAAAACATAAGAGCGGTGCTAGGATGTTGAGAATGATACCGATATCAAATGCTGTAAGCTTAAATATCATGAGAATAATTGGCAACATTTTAGAACCAATCGGACAACATGTTAATAATTGCTATGATGTTGAAAATGATACCGGTAGTAAATGTTGTAAAGACAATAATATCATCGGAGTAATCGCTTGTGATCTACGGGGGGAGCTCTCTCATATCCGGCATGGTATCGAGCGATCGGTGGTCGTGAGCGTGGTAATGAGTGAAGTGAGAGACGTGTTAGTTAGAGGGTATGTATGGGTTTGTTGAATTGAAGATAGAAAAATCATCTAGTCGTAGAGGATATTTTTTAACAAAGTTAATCAAATTAATAAGAATAATAACATAACATTATACTTGTTAGATTCTTATTCTTGTGCCAAAAATTTTGTTTGTTTTCACTATCATCTGGCTTAGCAATACTCGATTTTTGTATACAGTTTTTATTGAAGACACAATGAAGCACAAACACAGGCCGACGTTCCGGCGAAATGGCTTTGTCTGAGGCTCAAAGGATTCCATGTTAAATTTGCGATCCACTCAATCAAACACTATTGTTAACTTTGCGTCATTATGCTCTGTCGGCCACAAATTTAGATGGTCCTACCTAATAATTACAGATAGATACAGATAATTAGTGCATTTAATCACAGATCAAAGATAATAATTATAGATAGTGTAATATTATTGCAAAATAATATTAAAACCACCATTTTTGTAGGATAAAAATAAAAAATATTGTTCACTTTGCAAAATAGATCATTAATGTAAATTTTTAACACCTAAGCAAACAAATCTTCTCCGAGATCCTGACCTTTTTGAAAGTAGGTTTTTTCTATTGTTTCCTAGAGGCTACCGCTTTTAGAGACAGCATATAGACTAATCAAGCACACCTACCAAACTTATCCCAAATACTCGCGTTCTCCGAGGTGGATTCTCTGTATGCCTTAATGAAACAACCTCTTATAGAGACGCCGTAGAGACTATGGTCTTATGGTTGAAGTTTGTAATTCAATCTCTTATATGTCATGCACGACTCAAGACACTCGTCCTTCTTACTTAACTGTTTTTAATTTTTAAATCAAGGCTTGTGATTTTTTATTGCAATTTTAACGATACTGTTTGATTGGATGGAGCGCATACTTCAGATAAATTTCTTCAGGCTTAGAAGGAAACTATTTCGCCGAAACATTGTCCTGTGTCTGTGTTGTATTGTGTCTTCAATAAAGTATTATACATTCCTCGAGTATTGCTAAAGAAGATTACATTTGAGACATTCAATTCATTAATTTCGAAGTCAAAGGATAGTCAATCTTAGAAATTTTAAGCTTATAGTGAAGTGGAAAAGAATATTGATAGTTCTGTAAGTGTAAAAGAATGAGCTGGCAGGCGCGTATACGGACTGCTTTTTCAGCATTCCACTTAGTCATTTTCTTCACACCTTTATATATGTACACACTTGAGCAGTTTTTAAGTTATTTATCAGAAAAAGTATAGGAAAAAAAAAGAAAGATCATTATTTTTTTTGAAAAAAAAAGTTTGTTACAAACGGTTCAATGGTTTCTATAGTTATGCCTGCCATGCCAGAAGGCTGTTTTATTATTGGTGGTTTGGTGACAATGTTGTGCAAAGAAATGGCATGTGATCCCATGATGCTAACAGATGTGAAACCCGTACCTCCAGAATACATGACGTTCTCTGGAAGAATCATGGTAAAGCCGCGTTCTTAACATGACACTTTGAGTTTTTTCACTGACTATTTCTTAGACAAGTAATATTATTATGGCGAATTGGTCGAGACAAATGTGGGAAAGCGTGCTTAACAATGTGCTACGAAGGCTGGCTTCTAGCTCAACGCCTTTTGGAGCTTTCTTTAGCAGAGCCACTGTAACCGTCAGCTGAAGTGCACCAGTCAATATATGAATAGCGTTGATTAAACAATGTAAATGAAAATATTGTATCGATCTAAAGAGTCAATGATTTGTTCTTGCAAAGCTTTAAAGAATAAAGTTAAAAAGAATTATATATCCAAAATTTGAGTAAATATTAAGCAGTAAATATTTCTTAACGCGCCTAATGATACATGTTGTATGATTCCATTTTTCTTTGACATTTTCAAAAGTTTAAGCTACAATTCATAAACATCAAATTGTTGCTACGAAATATATGGAAAAACTAGAAAAACATTTCGGCGCAATATAATAGTGCTTCGCGTCCTTCCCTGTTATAGTTGGTGAAAATCCAAATTTCAATTTCTTTCTGTCAAAAATATTAAATTTATTTCAACCTTCTAACTTACAGATAAACTAAAAGTTCTGAGTCCAACATTTCACATTTCTATTAAGGAAATGATTTTGATCTTGAATTCCTGCAGGTTTTCTCAGTTACCAGCTGATGGCGACGAGTAGTGAGAAGCTTTCTTATTAGTTCTACAGGAGTTGATGTGATGTTGATGTTGTCGATATCGTTTTTAGGCTGAGTGAGTCAGTGAACTGACCTTTCACGGGGAATCACCTTTCAGATCATCTATAAATGCTCATTTTTAAGTAGGACTTTTTCCCAAAAATTCACTTGTTATTCGAAGAAGAAAGCTCCTTACACCTAGTCAATCGCAATAATTCACCAACTGGTGCAGCAACCTTAGCACGAGTTACACATATCCTACACTCAGTAGTAATAAAATTATTCAAAGGACCAAATGCTTTCACTGAATCACTGTTAGATATTTCGACACTATGGTGGCACCCCCAAAGAGTTCGCTGACTAATTCACGTGCCTGAAAATACGTGCCCACCTCACTCACCTAACATTTCGGTTCTATAAATTTTTCGGCACTTTGCCACCAAGCTGGATTTGTGCTGTAACCTTTTAGATTGATTAAATAGAATTTTCTGATCGAATAACATCTGTTAGACAAATTATCTGCAAAGTTTTTTTTTTCATTTCAATCAATAGATTTTGTATAACTACAGCGAATTCCGTGGCTGATCATTAAACTCAGGCACTTGTCTGAAAAGTGGACACTTTTTGTCCCCACTAGCGACTATGGTTGAAAAACTTTCGTGCTCCCATATTTCTCAGAGCAAAAAATGAGTTACGAAAAAAAGAGAAGAAAAAGAAAATGGTTTACACGTTGAGTTTCGCAGTATTTAACAAACCATGAAAGAGTGTAAAACAGGAAAAAAAGGTAAAAAACAGAACCAGAGTTCAACTTTCTCTTGTACCGATCTTCTATGAGTTTTTAATTTTATGAAAGTCAATTAGTCTACCAATAAGTTGGTATCAAAAAAGTTTAAAAATGTAAGTATCTCTGCTTCTATAAGGACTGGTCAATTTAAGTTATCGTGTAGACTAGGCTTCCACTTGAACATCATGATACTTCAATAAACATCCGCAACAAAAATTGTTCAGTTCCAAAGCTTAGGAGATTGATGACACGAGACATAAGCAGTCATTTCCACTCATGTACAATAAGCAGTATTTTATCTACAAATGCAATAGTGAATGAACCAGGAAACAATTGATCAATTATTTCAACCATGTAATTTATGCGCAGTTCTAGTCAGCAATACATGGTTCTTGATGTGTCTTGGGTTAGTGTGGGAAGAAAGAGGCGATTTCTAACTCAGACGTGTTTGTAGATTAAAATATGAAGTTTTAAGATGCGGATAGATAAATTGGTATTCACAAACTGATGTAACATCATAAGTGTCCGCAGTCGATTTTGAAGAAACACACAAGCAAATCCTGCTACACTTTGTTGTTATGCTGAATCGAAAGAATGTTACAGTATCTCATACGTGCAATGCAAAAGTTTTTAAAACATCCATTGCTATCGAAAAGAACATAAATTTTTAATTGATTTCTCTTCGACATCTTCATTCCAACCAAGCACAACTAAGTAGCTTAATAGCACTCCTCTCCACAACTGCTTTATTC
Source organism: Dictyocaulus viviparus (assembly GCA_000816705.1). Taxonomy (NCBI): domain Eukaryota; kingdom Metazoa; phylum Nematoda; class Chromadorea; order Rhabditida; family Metastrongylidae; genus Dictyocaulus; species Dictyocaulus viviparus. Next base: position 44,046 of record KN716738.1, on the reverse strand, counting down.
TTTTATATGAAATGAATATCTGTTTTCATAGTAGTGAACATATGTTGCTATTACTTTAATTGAAATTTTTGCTGAGATATGGTAAAACTCTATTGCTGATTTTTCAATTTCTCAAAACTCGTAGTTTCAGGAAAGGTTGATTGCCAAATTATGCAAGCACCTTCTTATTTTAGAATGAAAATCCTTCAAATATTACCTTAAGTTTATAAAACGTATTCTGTTAATTACAGTGGTAATTCTCCTAAAACTGGCCACCCTAGCAAATACACTAAAGTGCATGGAACGAACTACTGTTATTTGTTTCACACTATCCTCTATTGTGCTTGGATGTGGACAAACGCCACATGGACTACTAGGTGAGGAAAATTGCCAATGAGTAAGCAAAACATCAGAACATCATTAAATCATTATGTTGTTCATTTATAGAACATAGTATACTTATATCTATTGACTGCAGTCTGCTATATAATAAGGACGATTGCGAACATTCTAATAATCCAAGTAATTATTTAACCCGTATTTAAGGCAACAGATTATTTAAGTAACAACTATGTACTTCACCGTCAGAGGTTTTACACTGCCAGCAGCCATGGCTTACTCTGAAACAAGCGCCGTCCAC
>KN716737.1:68919-104760 GCA_000816705.1 Dictyocaulus viviparus | reverse complement strand
AATGGTGCAAAAATTATTACGGTAATATAGTGCTATTGAAATTGCACTAACTGTAATCATTTTGTATCAACTTAATGATATATGTTAAACACTTGGCGATAACTCTACTTTTTGACAACGAGCGTAAGACATTTTCGACGATATACGCTCACTTTAGATGAATCCATGAAGCGACAACGACATTACACACCAACCGCTCCACCTGAAGAAGTTTATTATCTTCCAACCGCACCATTATCGTCATCACATTATTCATCAACTGCTTGGTTACCTCCGACGAATAAACCACCGTCATCTAGACGATGCGGCGTAGTACAATCGTCATTACCTCATTCACAACCACCATCATCATCGTGGAAATGCGTAAACACACCAATTCCAATCTTTCCCAATCCAAATCAACAGATTAGAAATATATCATCTGATTATAACTATGAAATGATCGATGAGCCAAGAAATATTCTGCACACTACACGATTTAATGTGAAAAGTAGTAAACCTAGAAAAAAGCTCAATCCACAATTAAATACTAAAAGGTGTTTTTCATTGTGATCGATAGCAGTTGAGTTCAATATCCTCAATATAATCAAATTTCAGAGGATGCACTGATGTGATTTTTTGCTTTCTATTTCTTCTTTTCACTATTGGATGGGGTTTTGTGGCTGCAATTGGTGAGTCAAATCAAACTAGTTGAAATATCTATGCACTTACGTATAACAATATGACGTAATCTATACCTCTAAGGCATATCGAAATCGATATATATATATGTACCCTTAACAATACAATTCCTTCTTAATTTAGGCTTTCTATGGGGTGACGCTGAACGTCTCATTTTACCAACTGACACAACAGGACGTCGATGTGGTGGATCACGAGAGAAATCCTATAATCTGACGTAAGCATTTTTTTTTCATTATACATAAAACTTATTATTTTATTAACTTTTCGAATTTTTACTATTAATTTTTATATATTTACTTAGGAATCAACCATATTTGTACTATTTCGATATTACAAAGTGTATTTCTTATTCAACTGCACTCGGAGGTTGTCAAACGCCTCAGGTTCGATTCGATTACTCATCACTAAACTTCTTTACTCAACAATTATACATTTTGTTATTAATTAACGTTAATAATTTATTAACACATTAATGCAACTATGTCTTTAAAGTGATATAAAATAATGCTTCAATTTTACATTTATTTCTTATAAAGCTTATTTTTTTTGAACATTATTTTAATATTTTAAATTATTTTTCTTTTAAGATATGTGTGACATCATGTCCGACAAAATATTTTTCATATCTACAATTACAAAGCCCAACAATTTCGTCATTTGATTTTCATGAACTAGTGGGTTGATGTTAATAACCTGTTCTTTAATGAATATCACATTAAAATTCGTTTGAAATCATTCGTTTCTTTTTTTTCAATCGTAAAGATGATGACGTCATTATATTGCATTGATGAGGTCGATAAGAACTCTATCACGTCGTTTTCTGTTCTACGAAATTACGTTCAACAACAGAAGTGCGCATCTTATACGGTTAAATCAGCACCAGGTATGTTCATGTTTAACGAAAATGAATGAACTTTTAATGATTAAATATAATTGAGTAGCTTTATTGATTTATTGATTATTTGCCTCAAATTTCTAAGAAATTCAGCTAGAATTCAACTAAGTAGTGATATACTCCATTTGAAACAGGTTTTCGTCTATAATTTTGGTGATTGAAAGCAGTTCTTAACGAAAATCAATCCATTACGAAACTGTTAGAACCGGTTCGTCCCATAAAACAGCACTTTTAAAAGGTGTATTCTAAAAAAAAATATTGCAAGTGGATTCAGTACAAATGTTATTGTTCTTACACATCACTGAAAAAAAAACTAGTCTTGAAAGATTTCAAAATTCTTATGTTTATAAGTTCTCTGTAAGCTATTTTCTGCTCCAAATATTTTTCCAGAGAGATCACTAGTTAGATCGATGCATAGCACGATCTAAAAAAGAGGATCAGGAGTAAATTACATACTCAAAACGACCTTGAACTAGCGTACTGAAATACAGAAGGATTCTGTGGATAGTCCTCATACTTCCGCTGCGGTGGATTGGCTTCAGCCTACCATATGTCACATAGTTAATCCACGTGTACTTGTTTCAATGTACGCGAAATTTATGAGTTAAAAGCGAAGTAAAATCTTGCACTCGAGCATCTGGAATATACATGTAAAGCGGATTGAAGTCGTACTGATGTATAAGCTCCTGTTTACTTTGGGATAAGGTGGCAAGCCTATAAATAGGACATTCAGCTCTCAATGTAAGCAAGAAGAAGCTGAGCAACTGTCAAACACAGTTAAAGGTAGAATGCTCATCCCACTGACCTTGAGAGATCTCACGAGACATACGTTATTCATATCGAGTGCGAAGACAGAAGACTATGGTGAAGATAAGGACGTACTGTGTAACGGGATACTAGCATCACAGTATCAAATAGGTGCTGTGTGCAAGAACAGGAAATCGAGTGCAGTGCGATTGAACTGGATCGAACAGAAAAATAGCAGCCGTTCAATTAAGCAAGATTTTATGAAATTACATTATAAAGCCATAACAGAATAATCGATGGAGCTAACATATTTATTGAATGGATGAATCATCTTCTTCAAACAATTCACAACCACAATCGGACATTCAAGATTGTTGTAGCGTTGTATAAAACGGGCATTTTCATTGCAAGTTTTTCGGAAACAGAAGACTCTTAATAAGGTTTCGTAAAATTGTAGTGCAATCTGCTTAAGAAAAGATCGTTGAGAACTCGTCAAAAACTTTTAACGTGAGGTTACGTTAGAGTGAAACATTTAAAAACTTTTTAAAGAGTTTTTTTTCTTTTCAATTTATCGCCGTCAAAAAAGATTCGTGATTGTGAATTTTTTCAATTTTTTCCTTTCGTATTGTATTTTGAAGCAAAAGCAAAAGCCCTAGATTTTTTCGCATGAATTTCGGTTTTTCGTTGATGATTCAGTTTTGTTTAAGTTCTTGGACGATGTGTGCCGGAAATTTTAATCGGTGCTGTTGATAAGGTTAATGATTTGCAACAAAAAAACTCTTCGTTGGATACACTGAAGGTATTATTTGGTGATGATGGTACAATTCCACCCGATAAAGCTGTTAATGACAGTGAAAAGTAAGTAGATAAAGAAATCCAAGTTGGTGATGTTCTGCAAGTGCAGCATCAAAACGTCCTAACTTGGGTCAGACGTCATAACTAATATTACAACATTATAATATAACCATTAACATTTCGATCTAAATATTACTTTACCTCAACATACTTTAGCCTTGCTGTTCTATTGTTAATTTTTATTTCATACTGCCACCCTTGAGTTCTTGTGAAGCACTTATGAACGTTTATACTGTCTCTAAAATATTTGGATGTGCCATAATTAACACAATTAAAATCTTGTGATCAAATTTTGTAAGCATCCTAATGGGGCGCAGTGACCTTAATGGTGGAGGTGCTACAGTGACACACGGGCCCCAATCAGACCACCGTTGTACCCCAGGCCTACCAAGCCCAGCATTCCTCCGGGTTCGGTAATTTGGTATCAGAGAAGTCTGGATAAAATAACTGGCACTGACTTGGTGAAGAGTGGTCAACTCAAGTCACTGTATACACCAGACACGTATTTAACCACCTTCACGATATCACGTCGAACACGAATGCGTAAGCGTCGTCCTGCCGCAAGCGAGTATTGATCCACGCCAAAGTTCATCTTATCTTATCGAACATCGTAGATCACAATCTGCTTTGTTAAATTTATTATTTTTTGTGTTGCTTACGTTATCTCTACCCTATTTTTTGTACAGATACATTGGACAATTTGTTGACTCAGAAGGTATTATTACTAAAATAATCCACGATCTGTCTAAATCCTGGTGGCAGGTGAGGTTGTTGAAAAATTATAATGTTAAAAAAAAATTTATAAACTATTGCTGTACATAAAAATATAATGAGCACTTTTTTTCTTCTATGTAAAGTACAAATTACATAGGGAAAAATTATTCAATTAATTTCTAGCCATTTTCTAAATCAGTTACTAATTTTTTTTTAAATCCATTGTGAATAAAATTAGTAAAATTTCCAGGAGAGTCAATAATTCACTGGAATTTACTTTTTTTGAGTCCTTTCTAAGTTTTTAGTCAAAAATTTCAATCAGTTGTGAGTCTGTATTTGATCTAAATGATTATAATTTTCCAATAAAATCGATAATAAGATTACGGTATTCTGTTTTTTTTTCACTTTTTACTTGATTCACTTTAGATACTCACCTTGATTGGAGGAGCAGGAATTTTAGCATTCATTTGGATTGCTGTATTACGCATTCTGGGTGGATTTATGATCTGGATGTCTATATTTTGTATCGTTGGGATACTTGTGACAGGTTTGAAGTTTATTTAAACGAAAAAAATCTTCACTCAATAGAACCTCAATACAACCTTATCACTGTTTCTCAATAATGCTTGTTTGGTGGAGGAAATGCGACAGTGATACCCAGGTGCAATGAACGAAAGCTCGCGGCACTCCGATTTACCAACCCAGTCATCCCTAGGGTATCCTAAGGCTGTTGTCAAAGAAATCTAGTAAAGATAAAAAACACTAACTCGGTAAACAGTTGCAAACTCAAGTCATTATATGGACTACTGCCGCATTCAAGTCTTACCTCCATAATATCACATTGAACTCAAATGCCTATATGTATCCGCTTTGAGAATATCTTAACCTCAATAATTATAAATGAGACAGCAAATTTCAGGTTGTGGTTTCAGTTGGTATAAATGGACAACGTTAGTGAATGCAGGCGCTATTGATGATTTCTCGTTTCAGCCAATATTTAGTGTATATTTTGAAATGCCAACTACATGGCTTGTAGTCGGTGAGGTTTCACTTCCTGAATAGAAATTAATTTTAAAAATGAATCAATAACTTTTTTTGTTTACTTGGTAGTTCAAGTTGGAAAGAAAATTTCGTATAGAAAACAAAACTGTTAGCAAAAGAAAAATTAGCGAAATCTAATCCTAAATGTCAGAAGAAAACTAAACAAAGCTTCACGGTATAAAATAACAAAACTACATTTACAGTTCAGTTTTCTTTTGCCCTGAAGCGTTTTAATAATATTCTATTACATTACCTAATATGTATTATATCGGTAATTTTTCAGCCATTATAGTAAGTATTGCTTTACTTATACTGCTTCTGGTTCTACTATTTGTACGCAAAAGGATCTCAATTGCTGTAGCGTTAATCGAGGAATCAAGTCGGTAAGGAGTTCAGAGTTGAGTTAACAAACAAAAAAATAAAACAGGAGATTCCATATCCATTACCTATTTTTAAGCATTCATGTGACATAATGAATGATGTTTATCGATCAGTAGTGTCATGGTATGAGGGGCTGCGGCGGTATATGGGATTGATACTGTATAAGCGGGCTCGAATCCAGCTTTCATACCAAGTAAACCTTTGTCCCTTAAAAGTTGGTGAATCGGCACCACAATAATGTTAATGATTAAGCTGTACTGATTTTTCAGTACGTTGCTCCTTCTAAGCGATTGTATAGATCACTTTCACTCAAACATCACTATTAAACCAAAACAACGAATACGTGGCGCATTTCCGCAGTGACATAACGCCGACGATCAATCTTATCCTTCCAGCAACCCCTATTTTTAGTTGTTTTATATCATCTGTGATACGTTATAGTGGTTTCGTTCTTATATCTTATATTCCTCATGGTGTGCTTAGTCAATGGCAAAACTTGTCACCTCATGCCGGGACTCTAACCCACATCTACAGATGTTTGGTTCGATGTGCTACCGATCACACTACAGAAACCTTGCTCTACGATAATTCAATGTTTTACTCATAATATAATATTAATAATATTTGATAGCCTTATTTATTTAACTCAAGAGAATATTATGCGAAATTTACATACATAGGGATTAAGTTTGTTACCCAAAATTATTATACATAAAAAAATCATATTATGGTAAAGTGAAGAGTTTTAAACCTACGCAACATTTCAGAGCTGTTGGTCATATGATGTCTACGCTTCTTTTTCCAGTTTTTCCATTTCTTCTTCATATCCTGGCAAGTGTTTTGTTTTTTTTTTTTCATTCCTCTTTGTAACCTCCATTTCTCCTCTCTTGAAATCACTGTTACTATTAACAAACAACTTTTTTACACTTTGTTGCAGGTGATTGCTTTATGGGGTACAATTGCAATTTGGTTGGCTTCATCCGGAGTTGAAAAATGTCAAAAAAACGATGGCCAAAATACTACTTGTAATTGTTCCACAACTGTCCAGGTCAATTTTTTTACATTGTAGAATAAGTTAGATAGTAACGACTTGGTGAAAAACAATTTCGTATTATCCCTCAGCATGTTTCGTATGCAAGTAATGAGTTGACGAGTACATACAACGTTCGAAAATCTGAATAAGTACAGTAGTATTCAATAAGTTACAAAGAGGAACAGAGTCAACTTCAAAACTTCACAGCATTTCAAACTCTTAACAATGTTATTTAAGGACTCCAGTTGCGTATTTGTTGGTCTCGTTAAAGAAGAAACAACGATATTCTGGCTTCAACTTTATAATCTTTTCGCGTTTTTCTGGATGACTTGCTTTGTATCCTCCCTTGGTTCGTTTATTCAATTCGTTTATATAAAAAATATCATGGAATTGTGCATCTTACCGTATTTACTCGGTTATTTAATAATAAGGTAATGTGGTGTAATAATCATAAGCATAAGGAAATGGTAAAATTCATTTTCTTCGAGGTGCTCCACACATTATTTGACGTGATATGAAGCTGTTTGAATTGGAGTGGTCTACACAGTGACTTGGGAGGACCAATCTATTTTCAAGTCACTGCTGCTCACCCTTCCATTTTATTTTAGCGCCAATTCATCACCGCTTGAGAAATGAGGACATGGTTATTTTTGGGATCGGTTCGAGTCGAAACATGCTCACTGTGGCACTTCCTACTACTCAATTTCTTCCATTGTTGTATTTTCTTGCTCCTCACTATCATTTATTTCTTTCCCTTACCTATGATCGTAAGCCTGCAATGAAAATAAAGCTCTTATCAAAAAATATCGCTTGACACAAATGAGTTCTTGTAGACCTCTTTCTATGGGACTTACGAAGCTTAGGCTTTATTAGGAATCTTCGTCGGCGGTGTTGACGGAATGCATATCTAGTTTGTACGTACGGTAACCAACTTCTAGAATTACAAGTTGAATAGCCAGCAAGCAAATAATATCAATTATTCAACCTCGTACGAAAATAAAATTTGAATTGCTTTATAGAATCAGATACTCGTAGATACTCGTTAGGATCTGCCTAGTCTAATTAATTATTGAGGTACCGCTTTGCATATTTTGCCTTCCTGTCATTTTTTCACAACGGCTATCCATAATGATTGCTTACTCCATACATGGTAACTTCAGTAAATACTATCCAAGATCCATAGAATGTTCCTCGTAAGAGATCATATCTAGTTAGTATCAGCTTACATGCATGTTCTTGATGGAAAGTTAACGTTGGCTGAGTGATAAACTACTGCCATTTTTCGTGTTCCATTTCAACAGTCCTTGTGCCATTTATCAATTATTTAACTCTATTTCAGGTGACATTTCATTAGCAGGAGCATTTGCCAGTTATTACTGGGCCAGAAATAAGCCTAAAGATGTGCCGTCGTTTCCAGTGTTACGAGCTCTAACAAGAGCAGTGAGGTTGGTGATGTTGTTACGTTGCTTTATTCCAAGGAAAGCTTAAAATTAACACTCCTGAAATTCATTTGCATAATGATTTCTATTGTTTACTAATGATATATGTTTATTTTACTTCTTAGTCATTATGTTCAGAGGAAAGAAAAAACAAAGCCATTCTATAGTGACCTCAAAAAATAATACCTGAAAACATTTTCTAACTTATAAATGTATGTTCATGGTTTTTCAACACTTAGATATAATATGGGCTCGTTGGCTTTTGGATCTTTGATAATCGCTACCACTAAGATCATTCGAGTAATCCTGGAATATCTGGATAGGAAGCTTTCAAAGACGAATAGCTCCATTTTAAAAACGATTTTATCGTGAGTTCAACTTTAATAAACACCGATAAATATACAACGTAGAGGAAAGAATGTATTCAAATCTCTTTTGACAAGGGAAGCTTCTGTGACGTCTACTTAGTTACTTTACTTTATTTATTTTAGGGCTTTAAAATGTTGCTTTTGGTGTATGGAAGTATTCCTGAAATTCCTCACAAAAAACGCCTTCATTATGGTCCGTTGGAGAACTTTTCATAATTGAAAACAAAAAAAATAAAACATTATGATTAATGGAATTTTATTTTTATATTTTAGATGGCGATTTATGGTAAAAATTTTTTCACATCAGCAAAAGATAGTTTTCAACTACTCGTTAGAAATTGTGTTCGAGCTGCTGTTGTAAATCAGGTTGCCGGAATTCTTCTATTCATAGGAAAAGCCTTAATCAGCCTTGGAATAGGTACATGAAATTTTGCTCTGTTTTTCTTTAATAAGCTTTTCGAGGGTTGAAATTTCCTCGTAAAATTCACTATGTCAATTTTCTTATGTTTATTGTTGCCATTTAGGTGTGGTTGCATATTTTTATTTTTCTGGGCAATGGATTGTTGATGGCATACCACGGGTGGACCTCTATTACTACTTTGTTCCCATTATTCTTGTATTAATAGGTAAGCTTTTTCGTGGAATCATTTAATAATAATAATAATAATACACGAAATCATCTGGATCACTTGGATTCCTGTTGATCATCGACAGAGTTGAACCGTCACCAATGAAGAAACTTTCCATTTTTCACTTCCATTCCTTCGTATCGCACCTGGTCCATTGACCTCTTTATTCTCTGAAGATTTTCCTCTTTGTTCTTTTACGTTTAAGTAGCTTAGTTTGGCTTTGAGATAGCATCCTCACCGTATTCGTCCCAGTGCTGCTTTACCGACTTGCCATTATTCCTACAGCTAGTCTGCAGTGTTGTTACTGAAGGCTGAAAAAACTTTGTTCGCTAACCTCAACATCGACATATCTGAGGCTTCAGAAAAGCGCTGTTAGATAGTCTACAGCGACGGTTCTGTCGTATTTAACTAAATTCGGTTCGTTAACTGAATTACTTACCCAAAATCTCGTACAGCAATCAAACGAATAGCTCTTAGAAGCGTGGATTTTTCTATTCATAGCTTTTAAATTCTTCCAGAAAATTTCTAGAACTTATTAAATGGTGTTTTTACGAAAAATAATGTATGAATTTCAGGTAGTTACTTTGTAACCGATTTATTTTTCAATGTTTATGAGATGGCAGTTGACACGACATTTATATGTTTTTGTAAGTGTGTCATTTTTAAATATATTATTTATTATATAATATATTTTTAATAATTATGTATTATTTTTAGTGGAAGATTCGGAACAAAACGATGGAAGCGTTGAGAAACCATTTTATATGTCAAAAAATTTACAACGACTTTTAAACACCGAAAATGAAAAATGATAGAAAAAAATTCTACATCACTATTTTTTATAGAGAAAAATTTGCATATGAGAAAAATACGAGGTAGTTTGTTGAGGCATTGATTAGTTTTCTGAAGTTTTTTTCATTATCTTACATTTAAACGTAACTTGTTTTTTATTAAATCACATTCCCTATTCACTCATTGTTTACATGTTTATTAAACGTGTATATTGTAATTTACATATTGTAAAAAAAATTATTTCTTACGGGATGTATTTTCTATGATGTATTGAGTTATTTACTTAATAAACAAATAAAAAAAACATATGTGTATGTATTGAAGAAAAAATAAGTAATAAATATTTTTTTCTCGACTGTTTGACCGATAAACAATTGCTCATCAAACTATTATTTCGTTAATGTTTTTTCTTTTCTTCAGTCATGTGATTTATTGTTTTTGAATTTTCATAAATATCACTACTTAATCATCAGCTGATAAATGTCATAGCATTTGATTCATCAGCATAGAGGCGTTTCTAGAGTTACAATAAACATAAAATTCAGCTTAATGCACATTTAAGTCACAATGAAAAGTCATATTGACACAATTCTATCATCATATTCAAAAGCTTATGATAACGACATAAAGCGTTGATCAATTCCTCTGCGATACCCTCCGCATTTTTGTTCGATGTGATAACGTTCAATACCGAATGTGATCCTCATCTATGTTCTATGTAGTTACTATACATTTATTGTAATCAGAGACTCTTTATCAAATCAATACTGCTTGTCATCACAGATTCCTCTGACGCCATTATACAAACTACGGACTTATGGAGAGCTAGATAAACCGAAAAGCAACCAAGAACCTCACTGGTCCCGCTTATCGTTGTTGCACCTTCATCACTGCAGCACTCGTGCCGTTTATAATGAAATTTTTTGAAACACTCAATATTTACAAAGCAATAGCTTTTTCTTTCACGTACTCATAACTCTTTCTCTCTTCCTTCATGTCTCTCTTTCACTCCCTTTTTCTCTATCAACTATTTGATTTCAAATTTGAACTGCATAAAAACTATTATAAGTTCAATGAGATATGTTGGTGATATTCCACGATGAATTACATTACATTATTAATATCGTAAAGAGATGGAATCTTTATAGATATTGCTTGGATGTTATATTTTTGAGGACTGTACGAGGAACAAATTTGAGGAAACAAATAAGCAAAAAAATTACTTGAGAATCTACATGTGCTTGGTGAACGTAGATGCTTAAGAGCTCATGGATGTTATCGAAAGCAGTGGATTCTTTTCTTAATAAATGTTTTAATAACTTTTAATATTTTTGTGAGTTAATCAGCGTGTCTCTCAATAATTTAAGCTAATTATTCATATCTAAAATCTCTATAAGTTTCCGTTTTCAAGATATTGCGACGTATAACTAATTTCTTCGCAATAATATTTTTTATATGACTTTATTTTTATATATGTGGTTGTTTATTCTGACTTTTTGACTTTTTTTTTCCTCTTGACAGTTCAAACATCCATGAAGAAATCACACGTACTAAAAATGTTGTCGTATGATGAAAATAGATGGAAATAGTGAGGAGAAAATGAGGATGAAAGCAAAAAGATGAAAAAACAGAAAGATGAGACGGAATGATTTTGTGGTTCAGAAACTCACTGAGATAATTCATTGCTTTTCTGAAACGTTTTGCATAGTATTTTCGAGTACAATTCGTTGGCTTCAACATTGGCTTCAACCATTAACATTAAGTCTCCTAAAATATATAACATTAATTATCTAAGATACTGTATACTATGAAGCTTTTACTGTTATAGTTAACGTCATTGTCATACAATTAGCAGTGAACTTAAGTACTGTTGTTGAGTACGGTAAATTTTTTCTTTCTTCACAGTACTTCTGTCTTTAGTCCATTTCAATAATCTAACTTTTACCTCCATTGAGAATTTAAGCATCTATCAAACAAGAAAAAAAGCCTTTTGATCTCAGTAAATCATTTGCTTGGTTTTTAAATTTTTATTTTCTATTAGTAATAATACGTAAGAAGATACGAAACTTGAAATTCATCAATTTCTAGTGAATTTGAATAAATTAAAATGTTATACTGAAGGGTAATAACTGAATATAGAGGTAGATTGAGGCAATTATATGATTAAAATACACAAGAAATTAGTAAATAAGTAATTTACAAATTGTTTACAATATGAAGTACTTGTTTATCTACTTAGCTACTAAAATTTCGGTAGCAGTTTTACACTTTATTAAAGTATTATTTTTCTATTTCTATCAATCTTCAAACACCTGAATTGAAATATTAAATAAACTAGTGTTATGCAAAGAAAATTGTAGAAAATGAAGTTAACTTTGCTGATAATGATGATGACAATGATATTGAACGTTATTATTAATAATCTAGTAATAAGTTTTTAACTCACTGCAGAGAAATGAGTTGAAAAACCGATAATCCTCAACAGTATCGTATTGGCATTAAAAATAACTTTAACCACAACAATAATTAGCTATGCAGGTACCAAATATTTGGCAGTGTTTGTGATGAGAGCAATCTTCCGTACATAAGGGAACTAGTGTTTTCAATGGTGAAGCTACTGATGAATTATGATGGTCTGTTCTCGCCCAGAACTAGGCAATACTCATTCGCCAACAAGTGATGAATAGACATTTTAGTTGCTATTGAAACAATCACAATGAATCAATAAATCTGTGGTATAGAAACGTTAATTTCTTCTTCATTTATTCTTCTTCATGAGTGACCACAAGCATTCTCTTCTAACAACGGTTGAAAGCATCCATAGCCTCCATTTGCCTCATAGTTAACTTTAGATAACGTACTTTTTCGTTTAGTTGTCCATGAAAACAGATGAGTAGTATCTGATTGTCAAGTATATATTAACGATTCAGAATGTCTGGATGGGATGCATACATCAATTCAATGGTGGATTCATCATCTGCGATTAAACGAGCTGCTATTGTCGGAACAGATGGCTCCCTATGGGCACGTACACAAGGAACTAACACTTTTTCTGTAGGTGTTGGCATCATTTTGGATACAAAACCGGTAAATTAAGGTGACAAAAAATGTAATGCACGATGTCAATTCTCTTCATTTAGTTTTGCGATTTACACTCACGGCTAGCTTACAAAGCTTTTAATAGAGAGTGGATATTGTACATATCATTGGCTTGCCGATGTATCTTGCAGTAGACTAGAACTTATTCATCAGAGATCATCTCCGATGTACTTCCCAACCGTACGATCAAAATCAATCGACCAAATCAACATCATACAATGTGAATACACTTAAGCACCTACAAGCATACATGTATGAATGCACTCATTTGCTACAGGTGATATAAGCCAATCTCCCGCATCATAATCGAGTAGTTCACCTTCCAAATCCAGCTGCGCCTTAGAAAAAGCGCCCAATATACCATTACGACTAACTCGTCATAGATCGTTCTTCTATAGAGATCTTTGACCTCATGTACTACAAATTTTAAATAGATTTTAGGCTAGCGAAGAAGAATTGAAGAAGTTTGTTTGTCTGTTTGACAATTTAGTAAATGTTCCATTAAGCGGTGTCGATCTTGAACAAGTGAGTTGTAATTTGTAACTCTTCATATAAGTAAATGTGCACTGAGTCTATAAGTTAAAATAAACACTTCAATTCTGAATTTAATCTATCTATCCTTCATTATAATTATTTATTTGCTTGCGTTGTGGTCATGCTAGTTTTAAATCTTAAAGATTGAAGTCATTCTAAGTGGATATTTTTCATCGTAGTTTGGATGATTTCTCAATGATATTTCAGCTCAGATTTCATATAAGTTTATAATCTGCTCCATCAACATGCTCTGCTCGTATTCCTTATCGTTTTTCTTCTTTTATTTCAGGTACATTATATTGTTCCACTCACGGAAGAAAATCTCATATTTGGTAAGAAGGAAAAAAGCGGTTTTTTTGCAACAAAAACAAAAACTGGTGACTAGTTTTTCGTACACATCCTCAATCAACCTCGTTTTATTATTATTTCGAAATCTTATCAATCCTTTCAGCTGTTTTGATCGTTGTGTACGAAGGAGAGCATCAAGTGTCTGCAGATGTTCGGACAACTGTAGAAAAAATGACGAAATATCTTAAGGATATTGGATTTTAGAAAAAAAAGAGGAAAAGCTTACAGTTTTCTGAGAATTCCAAGTAGCAAATGCTTATTCGCTTTGTTTTCACATGGTTTTAGGTGATTACACTATTATATTTATCTAAAACCTCATTTTAAATGATTTTTGATAAGGGCTAAGTCATTTCTACTTACTCACTTTTATCGAATAGAAGCAATTTCAATAAAAAAAAAGAAGAGTTTTTGTTGAAAATTTTCAATAATTCATTGTACCTTCCATTGCTAAAAGACGAAATATTAAATGTAGCTTTATGAAAAAGCTATAAGAAATGCGAAGATTGACTTTAGGTGATTATGCCTTTAAATCTTCTTAAGAGTACTGTCCGGCGCTAGGAAGGGCAGTACTGATACCATGGCTCAAATACTGATACTGATAAATACTACCTTCTAAAGTTACACTAATATCCCACCATTCCTTTGTATTGTATGTCATTTACATTATGCAAGTCATTTGAAATATGAAATCAGGCTTGAATATTATATATGTAGGAAGAAAACGTCATAAAATCATAAAAAACCAAAGATTTTGGCCTTTTATGAAGATTGATCTCCAGCAAATCCATACTCATAGAATAAATGGCTCACCTATTTATCTATGTTCTACTAAAGAAATATATTCGATAATCTTTGATACTTATTGACAATGATTCCTGAATATTATCTGAGTACACATGCCTTCATACACTTTCATACATTTGAGAAAAGCACTGGAAGGACTAATGAGTCAACGAGGTGAGAGCAAAGTTCTGGGTCTGTCAGTCGATCGATGGCTTCCTTGCTCGGCTCAAATGCAGCCCATGCTGAACTACTTCTTCTATTTAAATCGTTATTTATGTTGTTTTCCATGATCATTTAACCTCCAAAGTCAACATACGATGTGATATCTCTAATCAAGACCTCGATATTCAAACTTGATTGAGGCCTACCAAGTCTTCCATCTCCCAAATATCGATGAATTGTAACTAAAGTAGTTCAAAGGATAAGTAGCTCTCACTTGATAATCGATTGGTCCTCTCCGACACTATAAGGACCATACTATCGAAAAATCTCCACTGTAACACCAAGAAGAATAAGCGCCTCATATCCACGTCCCCGCTATGAACGAATACACGTCAAGTTTTTTCAGTGGGATGAAGCACCTAATTATTTTGCCATATACAATAAAGTTTTTCACTTTGTATGGTAATGAGTAACTAGCCTAAAAGGAAACACCATTTCTATCAGCAATATGTCTAAAACAGTCGATACAATAGGATCTGAGGTTCTACGTTCTGCGATAGACTTCGCTTCATTAAGTACATTAGAACATCCAGATTATGTTCACATTCAGAGATGCTTCTCAGATAACGCCTGATAAATGAGAACTTCGACCAAGTAATATAGTACAAATAGGTGAAAAAATACACGACTTGATGATGATCATCATCGCTAACCTCATTATAATCTACTGTTCTACTTCATTTGTTTACATATGTGACCATAGTTTTCAATGTTCCAATTTTTTACTTTCATAGGTTACATTCAATTCTTCTTGCTCGTAAAGCATGCTGAACACCTTGTTTATATCAGAACTTTCCCTAAACCAGAGATTTTATGCTTTTAACCAAGTTTTTTGAAAACAGCTACTCCCTGAACAAATACATCTGTCTGGTTTTTGCAATACATAAAAGCCATGTCGCAAAAATTGTAAAGAAAAGCTTGTGACGATAATGCTACAATCAATGGTTGAAATAACAATGGTGCATGGAAATACTTTTCACAACAATAAAACAATCAAGTGTTCCAGAACTTTACCATTTGACAATGACAATACCATATTTTACAGTTTAATAATGTAATGTTCTAATAATATTTTACTTGTTATGTTCTAATAAGTAGAATACTACCAAAGAAGTCGTAAAATCGCAAACATTGTCCGAGATTCAAACAATTCCATATATAACAACTTGAAGGCATGCTACAAAAACAGTATATCATATCAAACTGACTAATACGATTAAAAAGCTTGCTGTATGATTTCACAAAGTCTCAAAAGCATACAAATCCCACAATGTCAAAAGTTTGAAAATCTTGGCGTACTACAAATATGCGAAAACATCTTTCGTATGAAGAAAAATGTTAAGGAAAATAGAACAATACAAAAATTAATATCATGACCAGGTACTATGAAAGAGCTGGTTATGCATGCTTTAATAAACGAACCACCACCAAAACAAATTTGAAAGTGGTCAACGCACTGACCACAATTTCATTCTTGACAATAGTAGAATGAAATTTGCTTGACTCTTACCAAGTTCCCAACAGGAATCCAACATTCCATATTATACGACGACTAGCCAATTTTATCTTGTTCAATTGAGCAGCATGTTAAAAAAACACACAAAGATAGTGAAAATGGTTAGATTTCACGCTCTTAACACTATTGAAGACATTAAGTTATTATATGGTTCAAGCTGAGTGACACAACAACAGACTTGTCTTTCTGGCACACATAAAGATTTATTTATAGTAATACTAGAATAGAAATGCTTTCTTAAAATCAAAACACATGGTGATAGTACTATATGCAATCAACACAATCACTAGGAAAAAAAAAATGTTGGATCACAGGAGAAATTGAGGTAAATGTCAGCACATATATATTATGCAACCTGTTTTTAATGACGGTTTCCACCATACGTTTACGGAATAAAAATCTATGATACAAGAATTGTACCTGTAATATTAAAATTATAAAATCTACAGCAAAATAATAGTAATAGAAAGTAATACAAAGATTAATCAACCACTGCCGACAGAAGGCATTTGACGATATGAAATCGCACAAAACCTGACCTCAACAATCGAGGAAATTAGCAGCCATGAGTAGCTCAAGCGCAACTTCTGGAGTAATGACAAATTCAGGGATCTCTGTAGCCGAACTGGTGTAACGTACTTTGTAAGCAAAATACTGACACACTTTTTGCAGCACATGCGACCTACAAAACTATTGGTATTTAAATTAAATCATTAAGTCGAAAAAAACCATCCTGTTTAAAAATATACTGAAAAAAATTTGTCCACGCAATAAACTTTTAAAATTTAGATGTAGAGCAATGCAAAATGCAAAAACACCACCTAAGTGGAATAGCGGAAATAAAAATCTATTGAGAGTCCTAGAGTTTCTATTTCCGCTCAACGTCAAGAATCTGAAGCATTGCTCCTCGTCTATACCACAAACTATTTCAGTTTGTCGGTATTACACTAGAATTACATGCTGAAAACACTCACGGGATCTCCCTGAAGTTCACTTCGTTACTTTCATTCTCAGAATACTGTCCAGGTCCACTCAACATCGCTTTTATTGTACCAGATGTCAGAGCTAACTCCTAAAAAATATATAAAATAAATCAAGGACTGGCGTTGAACAATCCCTGTTGCGAAGCGCACCTACGCAACATGGTTTAACATGGTATCGTGGAGGTAATTGAGTGCCAGCTTGGTTTATATAGTTGACCACCCTTTATCAAGCTAATGCTATTTACCTTACACAGACCTGTGAGTGAAGCTAAACATGGTTTACTTGGGTATCACAGCGGCAACTCCACCGTTGCGATATACGCCTCCACAAAAATGTGCAGACGTTAAAAAATATAATCACAATAAAAGTACATTCCAATGCTTTTTTTCTTTCAGCACTAGATAAAGCAAGAAGTAATACAAATCAGCATGACAACTTTTGCAATAATTAGGAGAGGAATGGTTCTAGACGCCAAGCTGCCCCACATCTTAAAACCCTAGTGCAGAAAAAAAAACAGCGTTTTCCAGCTGAAAATAAGCAAATATTATTATTCTAAAACAGACATGTTTATTTGATGCTTGAACTTTTAGAGCTGCTTCCACTACTAATTTTATAAAGCAAACCGTTAGTTTCCAATATAATCAAACATCTTCACATTTTTATGCCTTACAATGTCCAATTATCTTGGAGGTATTTAGAAAACACTATTATAATTTATTACATAATAGCAAATAAAGCAACAAATTTATAAAAACCTAAAGGTAAATGTTCTAATAAAGAGGAACAAGAAAAACAGTACAAAGTAATCTTTGAAAAACTATTCCTAATCGATATAAAGCGCGCTAGTAGTTTTGGAACACTGTTGCATTTTCACTACTGGAAAATAGAGCTTTCGAAAAAAAAAAAAAGAGCACAATAAACTCCCTGACTAGAGCATATCAACGCAGTTCAGCATGATACACTACAATCTCTATGATAGTTTTTCGTAACTCCTGAAATGAATGGAAAAAAAAAAACTCTGCGGTCTTTGATACAAAGCTTACAACAGATGGAATAGTTTTTTTTCCATACTTTTCGAATTTACATCTGGTCTTATCAACTACTCAATTTCCAAAAACAATGAAGTCCATCCTTCAAAGATTTCCACTTTCAAGATAAATTTGAATAGATAAATACATAGAAAAAACATTGAGACTTACTAGATGTCAACAACACTTTTTCAAAATTTACACAATGAATATATATATACAATTCTTTGTATAAAAATTCTCATGCAAAATGACCAACATCAACATTTGGCTTGAAAACATTTAAAAGCCTTATTGCTAGTTAGAAAAAGTATCCTATAGTGAGTACCCTATGCTCTGAACCGAATGTTCTGAAGCAAAAAATCCTACAATGATAATATCTGAGCTACAAGATGAATATCTGAGCTACAAGATGAAAATAAAATCAATTTGATAATACGCTGAGTTCGTAATCGTACACTACCTTCTTTATAAAGAATTGATGACCATCACTGCTCACCAATTTTACATAGGTTGCGTCTGGTCCTTCACAACCTCCGTATACTAAAATTGTAGATATAAATGTAAAAAATCAACGAGAAATAGGAATCTATTACGATCCTACCTTTATTGTCTGCACTGGAGCTTGAAGTATTCATCCAAATAAAGCAGGCGTGCAAGAATTTAGAATCAACCTTGAAATTAGTAAGTTATCATACATGTGTAATGATTAAACAATTCAGTATGCCTAATATTGAATGTTGATCTATTTCCTTATAATACATCACAATAAATAGGCAGAAAAATCATTGCAAGCACAGAATTTCACCAAAATATTCTATTTCCTAGTAAGTTGAACATTTAAAACAAAACAAATGAAAAAATTTGGTCAAATTAAAGTATTTGAGTTAAAAGTGTGGATATTTAAAAGAAGAACAACATCCCAAATAGTAAAAGAACCAGTGATGTAACAATTTATCACCGAAAATAAAGAAACATCGATTAGTAGAAAAGTACCACGACAATATATATATATATGTGAACAAAACGATATTGGAGCACAATATATTAATGCACGAACTCACTCGTTTTATGCCTGAAGAAATACAAATGAAAAAGCATAATGAAAATTAAAAATCAAATTAATGAAACAATACGATGAGATTTTAAAGAATTAAATACACTTAAATTACAAATGCGAAACCGACAAGGCACATTTCGTTAAGAAACGCTGTATAAGAACTAGTGTAAAGTATGCACCTGAGATCATCCTCAAAGACATACAAACAATTCAGCATTGCTCTATTTCTTAATGAATATGAGCATATGTTGTGATATGGCTTCTCTTAAGAGCTATGGCATAGTTGAATGTTGTAGATGACTCTACTTAGAAAACCTCATTACACTGATAATATTTGAATTTTTTAAGCAACCAATATTTAACATATTGGAGTGAAATGACATAACATTGACTGCATGACGAGTGTAATGACCAGTACAAACACGACTATTAGTATGCATGTGAGTATCTTCTTCTGAAATAAGACAAATTATTGCAAATTAAATAAATAAGTTGAGTGAATTGAGGCATCTCTATTGAAGTAAAAAGTCACTACCTATAGAGCAACAAAAAAAATGCAGAAAATAAATGAATAATCGACGCCAATCACCTTACGTGCCTTCCGTTGCAATTCACGAGCTCCTTTGACATTTTTTTTAGCCTTCGCAGCCAAATCTGCAGCATCTTCAACGTTAGCATCAATTCTGTCCATCATTTCACCCTACAGAGTATCGTTTTTTTGATCCTCCAAATCAATTGGAAAATTTTGGCACAAATCAATACTGGGAGATTCATATAGAACAATATTAAAACGGGATATGCTTCATCACTTAATTTTGGTTCGATTACGAATTTGGTAGCATAAAAAGCACAAGAATAACCATGCTTCCATTCAATATTCAAGCAATGTAATATAAGCAAACATATTAAAAAAGCGAACCAACTAAACAAATAACCTGACTTAGAACAAGATTATTCAGATCCAAGAACATTTCGCCTAATTCCCGAATGATTTTTTCAATTTCAAATAACTCATCACGTCGTAATTTGACATCTTGGAAAAGAGCCTTTCTATCGTTATATGCAAGAAGAATCTGAACAAAAGAATTTGTCAATAAATACCTCAATGATTTGAAAGCTGCACTCACTCCTTTTGTTCGTTCAAATATGTCGCCATTATCAATAGCATCACGAATTTCTTCATCCGTCAATGAAATATCTTCTTAATACTATACGTTAATTGTAATCAAATATTTCATATGTACTAGAGAATAAAAGAGAATGTTATTAGGATTATGAGAAACATAAGTAGAAATAAATAGATGTCATGCAAGAATATAGAGCATAGTTAGAAGAGAAAATATCGACTACGAAAAATCTATTAAAAAGACACATGGTAATTTCATGACGCCCTTGATTCCTCCTCTTAATGTCTAAGGTGATATTTATAGTGACTCACTTACCAAGCGCTCTACTTATAGAAATAATTTTGAGAAATAGTTTGTTTAACAATAAAACGTTCAAAACTCTACGGTTCATTTTCCAATGCACAACCATCAATTAGTTCTGAGCAATAAGAAGATACGGTAGGAATAACAACGCATAGATTAACATCTTACGTATTTTCAAATAATCAGTGATTTTCTTCCGACAACGCTCTTGATAAACTTCTTCTTCTTGGCTGAATTTCCACAGAACATCATGTAACGCACGAGTGAGGCTGCGGATCTACAGGATGCTCACTTATACTATTCTATTTCTGAATTTCACCATAGCCTACCAATGTGAAAATTGTAAATATTGTACCTCTAGAGAAAAATGACCCATGGTTGATTATGAGTAAATCGAAAACTATCCATATTTCACTCTTTGAGTGATGACATTCAATTGAATAATGAAAAATTCACACCTGATTACGCTTAATTCGAAAATCAACCATATTGGACCGTTCTGGGTGCAATTTACAAGTTTTGTTCACTTCACTATCCAACTCTAAAACAGTTTTAAAAAATCACTACGGCCATCCATAAGAGATGAATTTTAGACAGAAGAAAAAATATATTAACATTCACCACCTACTCTTTATTTGTTCTCGAGCAACCAAGGACTGAACTCGAAAATTATCGACAATGCTTCGGAGTTGCTTCGACTTCTCTACAAAATAAAAAGTGCTGGCAGCAAAGCTCATGAAAAGCTTTTAGAAACCTCCATCGGTGGCGGGAGCAAGGAGAAGATCTCCATGGAGGGCGCGTACTTCATCAAGCCATGATTCTAGTTGACCAATCATATTTCGTAACTCAGATATTCGATTCAAGAACTAAAAACACCAGATGGCAAAAGGAATCTTGGTTGTGAATCCAATCAGTAATCCCACACTCTCTAATGATGTTTGTTGGACGTCAGTTAACAAGCGCGCATTCTCAGGAACTAAACGACGGTTACGATTTCCAGTGGAATTTGTCCTACCAATAAGGTCCTGATATAAGTAATGTGAAGATGTAGAACCAAGTAAAAAAAAATGAAAACTAATCACTAAAAAAGCAGTAAAATTCATATCTCACCTGAAACTCCAAAAGGCGATCTTTCACCATTTTTTTTTTTCGTAAGAAATAATAGATATATCGCTACTCGAAAAAACCCCGAAAACAACTCGTCAGGTGAAAAGAAGTAGCCCGATTAGGGCTAATGCATCTTCAAAAAAGATTGTTAAACGACAGTACATCATCTTCCGATTATCATTATCACATGAATGGAAGAATCCATTATGAACCGGTATTGATTATATCATAATTCAAGAGTTTGTATGGTGTGAAAAGTATTAGATAATTTCTCGAGTGTTAGACTACAGAAATTGAAGACTTGAACAATAGAAAGTATATTATAAACAATAGAAAAATTCATCAAATGATTAACTGTTTTTTTGTTTTACAGCACATACATCAGAAAAAAAATTATTTTATTGAAACTAGACCACGTATTACCAAGCTGGATTCCAAAATCAAGTAAACATGTTGCATGTTTAGCCATATAAGCTTAGCTTATGTAATCAAACACCAACCATCTGTCTTAACACCCTAAATTTATGCAGAAAAGTTTATAACTAACATGTTTTCAGTACTTATACATTTCCCAGTAGCTAACGACACTATCATTTGAGAAGTACTAAGAAAATCGGAAAACTTTTTAGACCCTGGGTCAGAATATCATTGACAGCGAGTTTTCTACTCCCGTTTTTGTTCTTGTATAGGTTTCGCATTTCACACAATTGAATTAAAAAGAGTTGAAATTGGAATATTATCATATTATTAGAGTACGAGATCCTAGATGAATAAATGACAAAATGAGTCATTCTATATAAAATTTTACTAAAATAAAAATCGTAAAAAACACGTAGAGGTAGAAAACTTCTTGTCTGCATTTTCCAGCCAATCATGTTGAATTTGATATGTTCCAAGGAACAATGCAAAATACTATACAGGATATTGATGTGTAGCACAAAAGGAACAAAATATACGCGTTGAACCACCAAACCAATGGTCAGTAAACCATGAAAATTATAGGTAACATGAGTTTTAATATTCCGTGCTCTATGGCTTTGTGAACGAAAACAATAGGTTCCAGGATGCTAAACAATATAGGCTAGATAGCATTTAGCGTATGGATGAACATAGCAAACCTAACTCAAAATTGTTTCGGTCCTATGAGGTATGTTATTAGATGGACCACTCAACATTTCAAAAATGCTAAGAAGTACAGGAATATCATAGGTTTAAGTAGAAACAGTCTACCTAATAAAACTGAATAGAAACGGTAATTCTTTGAAACACACAGCTAAGCAATCTAGATGCCCGTACATGATGGACAACACCATTACGAAATTTCTGTCATAAGCTACCACAGCTACTTAAAAAAGCATTGTATATATTACACTGTTCTGCACGCACAACAAAAGTAATAAACAATTCTTTAATAGGGAAGGATACCCTAGTAAAAATAAAAATCGGTAGTTATGTAATTTTACAAAAAGTTCAAAAATAGGGGCAATTGACAAACAAATAATCGTCATGACAAAACCTTTGCGTATGCAAATGTTTACTTGTTATTTGATATAATTAACTAATAGCGGTCCTACAGCGAAGAATCCGCTTACGGTTTTGTGTCATTTTTCATGTGTAAATGATCGATAGGATGAATCACCTAAACGCGTCTGGTACTGGATTCGTTTCATTCTTTTGCTTTCGTTCGACATGTAAAGCTTTAATGTGAATTCAAATATTTATAACATACTGTTCCACTTTCTCCTTCATGTTCATACGTCGCATCATACATGACGTTTTCATTCCTATCCTGTTCTCTAAGGAAGTGCTCAATTTTAACAAACAGGTTGATGCTTTTTCATTCAGTATAATTTCTTGTAAACACACAAGAGTTATGGAACAAGAGAGTTATGGGTCTGGATTCACGTTTAACTCTATTTGTGGATCTTTGATGTATAGACTACGCGAGACATTAGCATGTTAATTGTTTGATTTTAAACTCACTACTTTCAAATGTAATTTTCTCGTTTCCTTTTCAACCATAAGATATATCGCTACGTTGTAATTTCGTATGCTGTGTAAATTTTTATTATTATGTTTTAAATATTGTCAACAATTCGCCATTCCTCCAAGCTTCATTTGTAGTCTATTTTGGAGCTATCGTCGTGACCCATAGCTTTTAAAGCGGATTTATTTTTTAGTCACTAGTAGATTTAGGGTACACGAGTTAATTAAATATACACATCACTGTATGTTCGTAATTCTGCATTCGTCATTCTCATGAAAACTGCAGAAAAAAGAGTGCATAACAGCTGGTAGTTAACAATTCAGTTCACAGATTATTAACAGTTTGACAATGCCGTTCTCGCTTCCCGTTGCAAATTTCAGTAAAGTTATTTTTGTTTTTCTTCGTAATAGTTGTTATTTCGTAATACGTTTCGTGCTGATTGCAATTTCTATCCTCTTGTTAACCTATTACAGAAAGATGAACCCCACGGATTCGTCTCGACTAACTCAGTATAAAAACAAAGGAAAGGATACCGTGCTGAAAAGTAGTAGAGTGGACGAGGTTTTCACTTGTAGTTTTGAAATATTATACTAAGTATCATCTCGTTGTTATAACTTTATAGCAGCGTTTTGACATAGATAGTAAATTTTACTTCAAATAATGTTATTGGTATGACCCCTGTCTTACTAGTATGATTTGCCGAGCCTGTTGTTCTTAATTTTAAAACCATCACATTTGTTCATTTTAACAAGTCTTTATATGTAGGTTAACGATTCTTTAACTCCTTAGGATCCTTAAAGTTGCATTTCAGACTACTTTTACTAATAATTTATATTCACTGGGTAATTCAAATGTCTGGAGAATTTGTAACATGTTTAGGCTGTTACTATTCGGAAAGACAAGAGGGAAGATCTACTTTCGAAACGGCGCAATATTAATACCTTGTGAGCCTGTTCTATCGTACATTCAATTGTCTACGAAATGTTATACATTTATTTAGTGATGAAAATGAGCGAGCAACAGCGCATGGTGAACCAGATAGTAATATGCATCTCCAGCAAATTGTTGCTATGGCACGAAGCGATGATCCGTCATTCAAATTAGCAGCCGTTCAACAGGTTTTGCTCTATTTTAACTCTTCATTTGTAAAATCTGCAATTTACTCATTAAGGCTCGCAAAATGTTGTCATCGGATCGGAATCCACCTATTGATGATCTTATTTCGAGTGATATTCTGCCCATACTGGTCAACTGTCTGGCTTCTGACGAGTAATTTGTCTTATATATGAATAGATTGCAATTTTATTGGTGTACATAACACAAAGAAATATAATTGGTTGTTAAACAAGTTTTTGTTTTATTCAGAACGTTTTTTCTATTGATTGTTTTCAAACCATCTCGATAATTTCAGTGTCCACCTACAGTTCGAAGCGGCTTGGGCGCTTACCAACATCGCATCTGGTACTTCAGTACAGACTCAAGCTGTGGTACGTTTATGCTTTTTCCCTAAGTTGCAATGTATGAGTCATGAATTGCTCACCATGTTTCTAGGTGAATGCTGGTGCAGTGCCGTTGTTCCTCGAACTTCTGTCAAGTGGTAACATGAATGTATGTGAACAAGCAGTATGGGCTCTTGGTAATATCATCGGTTAGTTCTTCATTTGCTGCGTTTAATCTTACTCTGATGATTGAAACAATATTAAGATTAGATACATTTTTGTGTGTGTTGTATGTCGTGCAGCATTGAACATTCATCTATAATTGTTTGGTTAAGTTTGCCATATAGTCTCATATATATTCAACGAAAGCTAATTTTTCGTTGGTGGGAATTTGACCAATTTTATGGAGAATAAGCAGGATCAAGAATCCCACTTATAGGTGACGGTCCACATTTTCGAGATTACTGTCTTCAACTTGGTATCCTTCCGTTGCTCCTCAATTTCATCACTCCTGAGATTCCACTTGGTTTCCTGCGCAACGTTACATGGGTTATAGTATGTTTTAAACAGCCTCTTGTTTTTTCGTTCTGTAGTTCTCATCTCATTATGAATCCTTTAATTATTTATCGTATTTTAGCAGCTCCTGCTACATACGCTACTTCTACATACAAGGTGTAAATATCCGAATTTCATAATTATAATTGTTCTAGGTCAATTTATGTCGCTCAAAAGAGCCTCCACCAACCCCCGAAATAGTAAAAACAATACTGCCAGCATTGGTCTTATTGATCCATCACGATGTAAGAATTGATTTTTTATTGTTCGCTCGTTCCGAAGTGCTATTCTGTTTGCTTTCAGGACTCAAATATTCTTGTTGATACCGTGTGGGCTCTATCTTATCTAACAGATGGAGGCAACGAGCAGATCCAGTTGGTCATTGATAGTGGGGTAATATATTTTACTTCTACAGCAGAAATCACGTTTCAAGCATTATTTACTAACAAACTCATTACATTGTTCATGTTATCAACTATCAATAGGGGGAGTGAAGCCAAACCAACTGTCTTATCTTACTAGCTATCAACGGCTGTCTTGATTATCATGCTGATGAAATTGTAGATTGTGCCATCACTCGTTCCAATGCTTGGTCATGGGGATGTGAAAGTGCAAACTGCAGCGCTACGAGCTGTTGGTAATATTGTCACTGGATCGGATGAGCAAACTCAACTTGTGCTGGACTGTGGTGTGCTTCAGGAAATGCCACAACTTCTTTCTCATCATAAAGAAAAAATTAATAAGGTTAGGAGGTGATTTTACGTATTGAATACCTTAGTTATATTCTGTTCCAGGAGGCTGTGTGGTTCTTGTCGAACATTACCGCCGGTAATCAGAATCAAGTGCAAGCTGTTCTAGATGCAGGTCTCATGCCGCTTATTATTGATTTGCTCGACAAAGCCGATTTCCCTACTCAAAAGGTGATTAGGTTTGATGAATGTTGATCTTAAATAAGGTGTTGCAGATACGTTTTTTTTTTCAATGCGAAACTTTCAGGAGGCTGCATGGGCTGTTTCAAACGTCACTATTTCTGGCCGTCCTGATCAGGTTGAGAAAATGGTTAAATGTGGAGTGATTCGACCATTCTGTGCGTTGTTGGATTGCAAAGAACCACAAATTATTCAAGTTTGTCTTTCTTTTCGGTAGAATGTTTTGTCATGTGTTCCTTATGCTTGAATTGAACAGGTTGTTCTTGATGGTATCAACAACATTCTCAAAATGGCCGGTCCAGGAGTGGATGGAGTATGTGCTCAAATTGAAGAATGTGGAGGTTTCGTTTATACTTGAGCTCGTAGAATGCTGATCATTTTTGCACTTTACATTTTTTCACTTCTACATCAGGTTTGGACAAGATTGAACAGCTCCAAAACCATGATAACGAAGAGATCTATAAATTAACGTATGAAATAATCGACACATATTTCAAGTATGTTTTAAGTTTCGCACTATTTTGTAATTAATCGAAAGTATATGTTTATGGTATCTCTCTTGAAAATTCGAATATAATAAAGTTATTTTCTTAGTACGAATAGTGATGATGAGATCACTAGTGGACAGGATGGGACCATTGTGCAGCAACCGGCGCAGGGATGGTCGTTCAACTGAGGATATTTTTCTCACTCAGTATAATCATCCACATTTTTCTTTATTACCTCGAGGCTTGGTTTGTGTATATGGGGAAGCCAATGTGCATAAATTAAACCACGAGGACATTGTCGTTTGAAAGAAAAACGCGATCGTAATCGGCTTTTCGTTTAGAAAAGAGTGGCCCACTGACCCCGGGAGAAAACGAAGAGTGGAAGAATGAGCTACGTTCCTTTTTCTTTTTTTTGTTTAGTCTGCTTGATGTTGAGGTGTTGATAATTATTTCATAGAATAGTGTGTAGAGAGTATTCCTGTGAAATATTTGTGTTTTTGTTATGTTAAAATTCCGTATTGTGAGCAGTGATGTATTTAAGTATTTTTATAAGCGCTTTTTGTCATTTATACTAGTTTCGTGGTTCCAAGTACTTAAATACTACAGGATGGTGTGATTCTTATGAACACTGCGAGTATTGTTTCTCTTTAATCTTTGCCTCTGAGATTATTCATCGATGTAGGCAATGACTTTAGAATTGGTGAGCGATGTGCCCCTCCTCGTCAACGGGTTAGAGAGCTTTTGATTGCCAAAAAGTGCGTTAGGCTGCCTCCTTGTTAATTTTGTTCAATTTCTAACATTATTAGCGCACAAGAGAAGTTTACGGTTGCTCTCAGCTGCGGACGAGTTCGCTACTTTGTTGTTTTTCCCCCTGTGAGGAAAGCGTAAGTTATGTTTGTTATCTCGAGTTTGTTACTGTTGATTTTTCCTTGCGTAGTGTGCTCAATTTTGAAGTTATAATTTTATGCATTAATGTGCGTGTATGAGAATGAGATTAATGCAGTGAAAGATTGTGTGAGAATGGTCTTCTTGTGTTATCCCACCCTTCCTCCCCTTTCCTCTTCGCTGTTTTACTAATTTCGTTGTGTAATATGGTTCAATAGTATGATGTAGAATAGATATCATTTGTGTTGAAGGTAGATTTGAATTTACATAGCTCCGTTACACAATAAATGTTTCATATAATTGGTGTCACATTCTTATCTTTTTTTATAATAAGAATTTAACTACAATTTGTTTTGACTTAACCTATTAGATTGGAAAAATGTATTCAATAAGTTCAAATACGCATGTTCCCATTATAGACGCATTTTCAATTGTTTATCATAAAACAGATATGAAGGTGTTATGTATGTCGTAGAAAAATAGAATAGTTGGTCAACGCAAAGAAGAGAATTTGTGAGTTTGTTTGAGAAGTAATGTGAGTTTGAAGATATTTTATGACATTTTAAGGTTACAGGACCTTATCATAAATTATATGCATTAAATAAAGGCCGAAGCAGAGGAATCAGTCGCAACTAGGCATGTTGTAGCTTGTAAATCTTAGTAGTCTTAAGCAAACAACAGATATGAACGTGTTGGTATAACCCGTACATGGGCTTATGAGCGACGAGTCATTCCTAGCAAAACTGCTGCCATTGCTATTCTGTCCACTATAGTTTCAAGATTATTATTTAAAATATTGAACTTCTTGAATTCAGACGTTCTATTTTTGATACGAATTGCTTTCTATCTGCAAAATCCCTGAGGTAGAGCGGTTCTCTGGAAAGGAAGATGAAAGTAGTCGATATGTTTCGTGAATAGTGTGATTGAACACGAACTTATCTTTAACCTTATATATCGATATGTGTGTGATGAAGCATAGTGTAACTAAACAAGTCATCTATATGAGACCTGTAGCAGTACTTAACCATCATTGATTCAGTCATTTATTGTTGCAACGGTTCACTTGTACTTCACGATATTGGTATCTGTATATTCATTAATGGCAACATTTACAAGTGCATAAATGTTACAATAATGCACTAAAAGCAGCATAGAATATGGGAGTGTGTAGTAATTATCAAGTGAATGGTATTCTGATAAGGTGAAACTCATTATAGAAAGAATCATCGACTATTTATATGGAAATTACAAGTTACACATGTGTCTCACACGTATGGATAGATGTTCTAAATCACTAGACTCCAGGGTTAATGGGCTATTAAAATAAAGATGTATCTCAGATTATCTGCATGATAGGTATACATTCGCAAAAATTGGTACAAACCCAACTAAATCGTTCCTTTTGTTGGTTGATACTTGCACGTCGAACAGGATCGTCATAACATTGACTTCCTGGACGTCATCCTGAAAATGGAATAATGAAGGATAGGGCAACTCTTTATTTTACGAAAAAAATCTGCAGTATATCAATATATCATAATTTTGAATTTTGCTACTGGTTTATTCGGAATCCTGCGACATTGTTCCAGTGCTAGTGGACATATACGAATTTTCTGACAGTAATTAGATAATAACGCTCAGAAATAGAGATCAAAACATTATTTATGTTTGTATTATGCCGAGTACGTCATAAAACCCAGCACCTAGGAAGCGACTTGAACTCGGATCTCATTGATGTCTCGTGCTACGACCGCACTACCGACGATCTGACACTAGACTCAACGTCGCAGAGATATTAATTTTAAGAACAAAGAACTATTTTGACTGATTATTATCGATAATAGATAAAGAAGCATAGTTATAGAGAGAGTATTGATCGTTATGAATTCAAAAATTAGAATTGTCGTATTCATAACCATCATCATACATTTAAATTTATATAATAAAGGTACCTAATCGATCGCTTATTATACAATATACAACGACAGCTAAATCGATGCTTGAAAAAGGAATAAGCCAACCTCATAACTATATCATAACATTGGTGTAGCATCAAACCTTGAAAGTACTCATTATTTCCTCTATAGTGATGTTATAAATAGATGATATGGTGAATCAATTATGAAATAGGTCAGCATTAAATGGAGAATTTCCTCAAATCAGAAAAAGAGCAAGCACAAAATACTTGATCTACAATTGTTTTTGCTCATCCGCCGTCTTGTTTTTTTCACTGCATGACCAGAACGGATAACGGATGCGCTTGTCGTCACGATGAAAGAAGTCAATCATTGAAATAGTAAACGTTACTTCAAGAAGACATGGATAGGAAAATTGCTAGAATTCTAATGATTGATGAAGAGATACCATTTGATCGTCCCATGATTTCGTGTTGCCATTTCTGCTTATCGAATCTTTTCAAAACTCATATTAAATTATTGGTCTACAAATAAAGTTTTCTAATAATCCTTACAGACTTGAAGCACGTTAAATATTTAACTGTATGATTTTATTTTCATAAGATATTATAAAAAGATATATTATAACAGATATAAATACATGAATTCTAGCACATTTTTCTTATGATTCTTATATCTTTTTGTGGTATAATGATGGAACGGATTCTATCGATCTCTATAGACGCGAGGTTACGTGGCGCGACCCCTAATGGCGGATAGAGGGCAAATCGCCAACCAAAAGCTACCGTGTATTGACTTGAAGCGCGAATGGATTAAAGGAATAGACTCCTCGATTCTGCTGTGCTGTACGATTCCCGCCTTTTGTATGCGCATAGAAACATTTATGTATGTGTACGTATTTCTGCTTAGGTGTATAAGGATTGTATCTTGCTCGTTGATTTGGTTAAAAGCCGGCAATCGAAGACAAGGCAGTTAATGGAAGGCCGTTAGGAAACGCCTTTGATAAATAAACTCTATCCTACTTAAAGGGATAAACTAGTAAGTTGCTCATGAACAATGGCAAAACACAATTTAAAAAATAGGCCTCATTATCGTAACTTTGAAAGAGTCCCCGAAACAACAACATCTAGCAGGGTGAATACGGATAGGTTTCGAAAATTTCAGGGCGAAACTAGGCCTCTTAAAAGTGAAAGGCCAGGACAACTTTCTGCACTTATAGCGCGCGAAATTCTGCATCAGGATCCTTCATAAAAAACATTCTGATGCATGCTAAAGCAATCAGGTACGACGTCATCGTACTGGCTTAGTACTCAAAATCGTACAGCTCATGAGCCAAACAGGATACATCAGAATATCTAAGGAATCTACAACAAGTTTTCATTAAAACACTTGCTCGACTCTTCACCTGTACGGATGAAAAGATCCAAGTCAATGGAAAACTAGCAAAACAGTGTTGCTGCACAATAAGGGAGATTTTCAGGACATTGGTAAATACCCAATCTAGGGGTTGTCTGTAGTCTATAATCTTCTACACGAGTGGTCCTTAACAGGATTTCCAGAGCTTTAAACGGATAACGACTTCAAATGGGTTAGTAAGCAGGGTTTTAAAAAAGTTTAGCACGATGGATCTCATTCATACAATATCAAGACTTATAAAAGTATCACAAAGGATAAAGAACTACTCTGCCTCAACTTAAGCGATCTTAAAAAATCTTTCGATTCAACAGAGACAGAAACGGTCGGACTCTATATATCAAGATTTTTCTTTAGTTATACTAGAACGTCGTTATCAAAATTATCTCGTTCTATTGATATATTATCAGCAGCGCTTAAAAAAGGGATTCGGCAACGTGATAATATTTCACATATAAGAACATCGTGGAAGTAATGAAAAGGATAAGAAAGATGAAGTTTTGAGCCAGCCTTTTTGATTTTTGACGGTAGTTCCTTCCGCCTTAACGTATGCGTTAAAAACTTGGACATTGCCGAAGCAGGATGGACGTCCACTGAGCGCAATACAAGGCTCTACCGAAAAGGTTATACTTTGCGTTTCCCATATCATACAAGTGAAAGAGGAAATACGAAGTTCTGATTTATATCAATGATCAAAGATTATAGACATATTTGTCACCATGACGTTTAATTAATTTGAAAAGAAACCGCTACCGATCATATTGGGTTTAGTACGATTAAATTTTGTCAAAGCCGGAAAAGTTTTACTGGTATGACCAGCTGGAATTGAAATTCGGCGTCAAACATCAATTATTACCGACCATTGTTGGATAGAATGACCAACGGTTTGTAGTTAGTTAATGATGTATAGGATAACTCTATTAAACTTTATTATCTCTTCAAGGAAATCATTAAATATCGATTTTGATTTTCTTTTTAACTTTTTTCGACTGTACACTTTGGAAACGAAATTATAATTTAGATAGATGGCCTAATAAACAGTTTCCGATCAAATGTATATCGTCTAAGGAGTCTGTTGTATAACCTCAATAGAGGAATAGTGGAATAAATGAATCAACAATACTTTATTATATTTGTTTTTGTTTAAGCTTTATGAATGTTTATGAGATATTTTAATTCTATAAAACGTTACAAAATAGATATAGATATTAGCGTAAAAAACAACGTAGAATTGATTCAAATCTTACATGTATTCGCCTACGTCTAATAGATCGTTACTGACTTGTTAGTACAGAATTTTACAAGTTATCAATAAGTTATAACATGTTAACACACTCTATCAGAAACGTATAAATAGAACACGTTGCACATACCTTCCATCATACCAGTCAGAGCTCATCTTCACCTTACGACTGTCTCCTCATCTCCTCTATATTACTCGAGATCTTTCACTTATATTGTTGTAAGTTCTTTGTTGTTTCCTTATTGTTGTTGATTTGTTTATCAATATCTGTTATGTTTTCCTCAGTAGATAGTATTTATTACATAGAAAACATTCCTTTGTACTCTAACCACTTACATACGAAACATTTTCCGAATTGAGCTTAGATCATTCTTCATGTCGTGTTGAAGAATCTGATTCGCTTTCGTTATTTAACGAAAAAAGAAAGTTGAAAGTGAAAAGCTATTCGTATACTAAGCATAAGAAGTCATATGCTATGAACTCATTCTGAAATGATTGTGTTTGAAGACGGTAGATATCTGTATGACATCTGCAGTGAATTTTTGTACAGTGTCAATAACCTACAATCTAGCTAAAATTTTGAATATGTAAATTTATGTGCTAACATTGTAGTATAGTAATCACCTCACTGTTATAATATAGATGACATTGTATCGTTGTATAATGAGCTTTACAAGTTGTTTTGCTTTTAGTTTTTTTTTTTTGCTCATCAAATTGTCATGGAATATTATAATCTGAATAGATGATTAAAGGTATGTATTCATTGATTGACATATTTTTGGGGTGAACAGTAATTTTTATAACTTGTTCGGTCTATGATGGTTAACATGTTAATAACCGCTTCTTAACAGGTTAGGTAAAAGATAAGACACGTCAGAATTCATGTTAAGTTTCATAACAATCAATCGGCACTGCTACTCACTCTACTTTTAGGACAATACTTTTGCAAGTGTTACCGATCACTTCAATAAATTAATTATGAATAATATTTTTTATGAAAAGAATTTTTGTTCTGATGAGACATAGTTATATATCCATAGGATGCAATCACTCTGTCGTTTCAGGGTTAACATTTTCAATATCATCTCGACCCATTTTTACCTCACGGCGGTAATCTTTTGTCGGATTAAAGCTTTTCGATGTGAATTTTTTCACCTGAATTTCATATTTCGAATATTTCATTTTCGTATATAATCTTTCTGGTTTCTCTATGATTGGTATTGTTGACGTCGATGAATCAGTGTGTAGCAGTAGTGATGTTGTCGTTGCTCACATTTTTGATTATGCTTGAGGGAAATAACAATATTGTTGTTTCAGAAATTTGATAGGTATTTTAAAAACTCGTGTCCGTTATCGGCAATGTTCAGTGATATTAATCGAGTTATTCGTGCGTTTAAACAAGCCCCTTTTCCAACAGGTAATCTTCATTGTTCTCTTTTCAATTCATATTCTTCAATTTTTCATGTTATAAAGATCTAATACGCTTTAATTTCAGGATGGCGCTACTGCATCGCTCATACAGTTTTTTCCGCTCGTGTAAAAGCTTACGTTATCATCACGTTGATGATTGCGGAACGTCGTGCACGAGGTGAAGTTCCGCCCAAGAGAGTTAAAGTAATTCGTTCGATACCGATAGAAAAAAAAGCTTCTGATGTCCCAAAAAAGGAAAATGACGAAGTCTACTTGAGTCGTGAAATGTACAATGCAAGCAATCGTTGTGCCTGTTGTGGTGATACTATTAAGAACATTGGCATCGCATGGGACTTGTACTACAAGTAAGACTTTTTGAAGAATACAGAAAAAAAAACAAGGAATCATTGAGGTTAAAATCTTTAAAACTCGACTAATTTTTAACGATATGTGATTGATGGGTAGTAGTTTATTAACGTTACAATCAATTTCATCATAGAATGATAAAATACATGATGTTTATTAAAATAAATTTGTATTATTACAGAACTAGGTCGACGTATGGCGATTTCGTATGGTCACCTTATTTCAATTGTTTCAGAAGTTGAATGTTTATATGTTGTTGCTTTGTTTACATCAATAAAGATGTATGCTGTTATTTAATATATGATCATCTTTTCGAATTTCTATAGCGTTCAATTCGCTTTATATCAATATAAAAATGAAATCAATAGATTATACTAAAATTCAATTTGTTTTCTTCAGCTCTGTTCAGAATTTCGTCAATTTAGTCAAAACGCGTACAACCTCAAAATATGGCTACCGTATGTCGTCGTCTTGCTTTATTAGAAAGACAAGGCTGCATGCTTTCCAGTGAGTTTATTATTTTACGAAAACTTCAATCTTTCAGTGAAATGACTCCATGAGTTTGTACAGACAATTAAATCGTTTATGTAATTTTCAAAAAAAGATTGAATTTAAGTTCAGTTTTTTTTTTCTAGACAGATCAAGTACTGAAAACAAAATGCTCTCAGCCTCAATCTACAAATGAGTCGTTTGTCTAAGAAATTTCGTTGTTGTTGAAGATGAAGTACAAATAAACGAGATTATAAGATCAGGCATGAGTCGACGATATGAGTTAGAGATGGGTGTACAACTAAGTCTGTACCACCGCCACTCAGTGTAGGGGCCTTCTCTTAACGGATAAGAAGTGTTTGAGTCCAGTAGTTTTGAAAATTGCGCGCAGATAGGCTTCTGAGTACATTGATATCGATTTGTAAGTACAGCCAGCTAACTCCATGGTGTATATGATCATTTCTATATGATCTCCGAGATTTGATCGCCTCATTGGGTTGTCGCTCTTCTTCGAAAACGATAAAAGTCATTCATACACTGATTTAGCCAATTTTTTTCTTGAAGTGCTAAAATCAGTCCAGTCAACGCTCTCGTAGTATACTCATCATCAAAAAAACAGCTGGTCATTGTTGTGAATTAAAAAGGGACGTGACATCGTAGAAGTATGTTTTCATCGAGACGCTCGGTAAAATTTTGATAACCTCACCAAATCAGCATAAATTATCCTACGAAATGAATCTAATGTTATGTAATCTATCTTGTATATGTATGATATTGTTTTAATTGTTTTGTTTTAGAAAATTCTTTTAGAAAAATTTTAAACTACTTAGCAATGATGTGGGAAAAATTTCTTAAAACGTTCTAATAATGATAATATTATTATACATATACAAGATAGATTACATAACATTAGATTCATTTCGTAGGATAATTTATGCTGATTTGGTGAGGTTATCAAAATTTTACCGAGCGTCTCGATGAAAACATACTTCTACGATGTCACGTCCCTTTTTAATTCACAACAATGACCAG
>KN716737.1:21500-32379 GCA_000816705.1 Dictyocaulus viviparus | reverse complement strand
TATGAGGACAAAAGTAGTTAAAATCCTATCGACTAGCTCATTTAGAGTTCGTTTCCAAACGCAGTCCCACAAACACGGAGCTTTGCCATTGCATGAAACCTGCCTATAAATATTTTCAGGCCTGAATTTTTGCTCAACAAGTCAAGAATTATTATCGTAGGGTTATTACTGGCTGTCCATAGTCTACAGCCCAGGATCACATCAACCGCATAGAAAAATCGTAGAGGCAGGGAATTCGGGATCCTTATTCACTTACGAATGCTGCGTTCGATCAGCGGCTTATCATTTGCCCCACTGTAATCAAAGTCGATCCGTTTTTGCTACGAATTGTAACTGTAGATGAGAATGATACAATAATCCTCTACAAAAAATAGTTTCTGTTGAAGAAGCAGCTATTCCGACATATCGACAATCACTAAAATAAAGAAAGTCCTTGCTTGTGGGTGGTGGGATTTTTATAGGATATTATCCTATGAATGGCAAAAGCTTGGTCAGGCTATTACAGCGACACTGCATTGTGGACAATTTGAGCGAGTAAAGCATTCCATTATAGAAAATCAGTCTAGAAAACAATGGAAGAAGTTGATCTTTCAAAACGACAACTAGCCGCACCTCGCCAATGTAGCACAAGAGAAACTTTTACCTCATTCACTCTACTGAGCATATTTCGAGTGATAGAACGAGCAAATAAGAAACTGTTTACTACTTTTGGGTCTCTTCAATTTGGGATTGAAAAAAAGATTGGTTTTCTATAAGTGTTTATAAATGATTTAAGCTTACCAATATTTACCAATTATTCAATAATTCTTCAAATCTTTGTAGTACTGATCCAATAACTGCGGAAAATAGAGGGTTTAGTAACCTTGGGGTTTGCTGTAAACCTGTCACATTGATTTGGTTTTGCGTCTGCTCATTGCACCTTCATCACTGCGCTGCGTACTACTTACATTGCAAATATATGATGAATTCATCCATTTAAAATTCATTTACCATTTATCGTTAGTTTAGTATGTTTTCAATGAACTGTCATGGTTAGTTGACCATTCTTGATAGTCGTTTTTCGTTCATTTTCTTTGCGCTCTTTTTTTTTCCGCAAAATACTGTCTTTGATGATCAAGATCATGATCAGTTATAGGAGAGCTGTATGAACTGTGTTCGAAATTTTCTCTACTAAATCCCTGATCATTTGAAAAGCCTCACAATGCATCAAGTTTTTGATTTCAAACTTTTACCAATATTTTCACAGCTAAGGCATTGTTTGGTAGGTCAACGGCATTGGGCTTCCTAAGAAAACTACTCACATATTGATCCAAGGATGTCTTCATAAATAAAGCCAGCGAACCGTGCTTTCCATTCCCCTCAGCAGACCGGATATCTGTAAGTGCGGGTACGAGTCCCGCCTGATGTTCCGAGTTTTGCGGCCATCTCAGCACAACTATGTTAAAAATGTGTGCGTGAAGAGCGTCAGCAAACACAGTATACACATTGCTGTAGATTTTACTACCATGGAATTGATCTTGGTGATGTTGTTGTGCACGTAGAATACCATCACCAGTGACGGCTATCGCATGAGAAACGAATGAATGAAGACGTCGCTTGGGTCCGCGCAATAAGTAAAGAATGGCTATAAAAGTATTCTGGCCTACTAAGTCCTCTTCATGGATCGAAACAAATTAAGTCGGTTTTTAGAAAACAGTCACTACGCTAAACAATTCAATTCCATTTCATTACAATAACCAACAGCTTTTTTTCCATATTAGAAACAATATTTACACGTGAATTGACCAAATTTCATAAACAGTCTCCTACATTGTTGCACTTTGAATTGTTTTGATCTACTAAACCTGTTTGAAAATTGTTCTACATAGCAAGTTTCCAGATGAATTTAGTATATTAATCAGAGTATGTGTATTGGAGGAACGAGATTTTCTGAGTAAAAGCCAATAGAAAGTGTTCAGAGAAATATATATACTTGATTTAGATCGTGGTGATCATATAGTTGTCGTATCGACGAGCTGTCCTTAATAGATAAATTCAGGTTGTTTCCAAATGTTCAGTACCGTGCGTTAGGCAAAAAGTGAGAAGAATTCAGACCAATCATCATGCCAGTTATCGAACAACATTGCTCAAAGTGGTGCAGTAGTTACAGTTCTTAGCAGTATGTGAACGTCATGCTCGTTGATTTCCTTGATAGAGACTATTGTGCTATGATAACAGCGATATTGAATTGTTCAATTCAGAATCGAAATCGTCAATGGCATATGAGAATATGGAAATGGCACTTCGTCCATCAACTCGAGTAATTCATGAAGACGTATCGTTCACAATCGAAATGATCTTGAAGATCAGTTCAGATTTTGTATTCTGTAACACTATATGAGATTCGAAGCGAATTTCAACGCTAAATACGAACAGCTCAATAAAAATCGCAGAAAATAGAAGTTTAATTGAAACGTTAGTAGAAAACTTGCCCTAAAATCATATGGATATTCATAATGTTATAGTTGTCTGTATCTGTCATGCGCGTCTTACAGACATGTACCCACATTCGTACATAATGCTAAGGCACGTTCTTACTCAAACCTCACTGTAAGCAACAACCACGACGATAATCATTCATTTGTTTGTATCTTCTGTTCATTTTCAATGTATTAAATGATTTTTGTTTTCCTATACACGATGTTTCTAGTGAGTTATCGTTTTTCATTTAGTTGAAAACCTATGCGTTATAAAGAAATTTTCGTATTTCTCTTTTATTACATGCACGTAATCTTTAAAATAACGCAATACAAATGTCTAACTATTTTGAATATTACTGAATGCAATTAAACTCAATCATCAGTAAGTATTCATGTGATGAGCAAGATAAATTTTCTATTACAACGAATTTCATACATCTATAAGAAAGATAGATACTGAGGTGTATTAAACTTGCGCCTTATTCACCTCTATCGTCGCTAAGCTATGTTGTTTACGTTTCATTTCACAAATAACTTCCTATGTTTGCTAGCATTAAACAATAGACAATATGATACTCATATGAAACTACTTACACTATCCATTTTAAAATATTATTAAAAATATTATAATCTGAATGCGATTTAGATACTGAAGTGAATACACTTGCGCCTTATTCACCTTCATCGTCGCTAAGCTATGTTGTTTACGTTTCATTTCACAAACAACTTCCTATGATTGCTAACATTAAACGATAAACAATATGATACTTATATGAAACTACTTACACTAATTCTTTTCAAATATTCCAAAAATATATACAATATTTTAAGAAAACTGATCAATACTAATCGTCTATTTGCTCTGGGCGTGAAAATTTCTCTCATTGTTTCGTTTAATATGTTAATTATAATAGGACATATTCAGTATTGATTATTTGTTATGGAAAATAAGAATGTAACAAACAATCTCGTACAACAACGAAGCTATATGGTAGAAACGATGGCAATGTTCACTACATTAATTCAAATTTGTAAGTAAACCAAATCCTATATTATATTAATCGTTAGACACTTTTTTTTTCCTCGTTTTAACTTTTTCCAGATAACGAACACATGGAATATATCGATCGTTTTGAGGATTATCTATTTTTTGACAGAAACGACGATGAGTACTATAGAGAATTTGATGAATACATTGTACGTTTGACTTTTTACTATACGTTTCAAATTAGTACATTTCAACGAATATCGAATGTATTAAAAATGTCACAAATTTTGTTTTTTTTCTTTCAAACTTAAAGTTCCTTCGTAGTACTGGTTCTGTAGTATATTTCGATTTCCAGCGTTGTATCGATGAAGGTCGACGCAAATTCACAACATTGGCCATCAAAGTTTTCTTACGCCTTCGTCATCAGTAGAAATTCTTGTACCATTCCTTGCAATATTTCGAATATATATTTGGATTAAATGTAAATGCTGTATAATGTTAAATACACCAAACAATACAAACACCATCAATCAATCGATACGAATACTAAAAAAGAACTTATCAATAGTGTGTGAGAGTGAAGCTCTGATCGATGAAACACCTTACGAGCGCACAACTCGACTGATAAATTTGACATGGGATTTCGTAGACAGAATTTGACGTCGTGAGATGGCAAGTCGAACAAACGAGCTGCATGCGGAAGTCAGTGATCCATTTTTTCTTATTCCTTGTCAAAACAATGTTCTAGTGTAACGTCACGGTAGTGATTACAATAGCAATTACGTGGCAGATTTTTAACATGTAAACTCTTTTACATTCACGTTTATTTTTGAATTCCTAACGACTATTCTCGTATTCCTTTTGTACTCACAATATCCTCATTAGTGAATGATTTCCAAACAACCCAGAAAAACGGCTTGTTACAACGATTTCCCTCATTCACTTCAATGCGCAATAACGATCAAGTAAATTGGTGCAATAAATACACTATCTGCCGCCGTTTTCGTGATTTGCCATCAAAATATTGATGATAAAAAACTTAAACAGAGATGATTATGAGCGTGATAAATTCAACGAAAGAAGGCAAGCTTAACATCAACAAATTATGCAAAATTTCAATCTTTTCATGTCGAGACGTGCATATTTTACAACGAATGCAGTTGATTATGGATGAACCAAGTATTTTGATGGCAAAAACTGTTCTGTTAAGACAAGGCGATCCATCTAGAATTCCTCTTGAAATCCCAAAAAATACTATCACTCTTCTATTCGCTCATTCTTAGCTCATATAATGGATTGTGCATAAACAAATTATGTGATTACTCAATTCGATGAAAGTCACAAAAACGAAGAACCACAAGCATCACTAAAAATCAATAAATCACCAGTAAATTTCGGAGAATCATCGAGTATTTGAGTTTCATGCTTCATTAACAACGTCATTGAAATTTAATGATAAATAGGAATGTTGGTGAGTTCATACCTAGTAAACACAAGAAACACAAAATTATAACGGATATGCGATGAATCGTAGACAAAAGACAAAAGTGTACTTGCCATGAGACACGCCATGCTGTCATGGCTTGGTTTCAGACAATGGGCTTACATGTTTGTCGCGTTGGATCGGCTGATACCGTCTCTATGCACATGAGTCATTCATGCATAAATGCTTGCGTGTTCTTACGTGTATGCGCATTATGTCCAATACATTAAATCCACAGAAAGTGTTTATTAGAAAGAGGAGTATAGAAGAGGCGGTAAAAAATTCGATTCGGTAAATAGGCTTTATTACGCTTCGGTATAGGCAGGCAAGCTGCCTAATAGTCAATAATATTTTGCCTACATAGGGATGCTCTGCATAGTACTAAACACAGTAAACCAGAATTACGAAAAACGTCTTCAAAAGTCATGCAATTTCAAAAATTGACGTAAATGTTACAAGAGTAAAAAAAAACTCGCTCTGCTACATATTTGTTTCTCCCAAGAAAACATATGTGTCTTTTGAGACAGAACCGGCCATGGAAGCGTTCATCAACAATGCTCTTCCCCTTTGAAAATACCGAGATCCTTTGCGAACTACGTAAGAGCATCATTACCAATATCTTCCTATTCTATGATGATTTACGTAAAAAGAGTGGATTGACAAAGCGATACCATTTCGCCAAAACTATTTACAGCCACCTACAAGAACATCGTGTGAAAACTAGAATAGGATGAGGTATGGAAGTGGAAACCGGCGGTCTGCAATGTCTTCATTTCCATTTGTTAAGTATATTGTTATTCTTATGTCAAATTTAAATCGATCAAAACAAAAATGGGCCGATTTTGATAATGTGTGTGGGTAATATGGCTTATATTTGAACGTTAAGAATAGGACGATATTCAAGAAAAGTGGACACGTTACTAATCTTCCACTTAAGTTCACTGAAGGTAGTATCCTACTATGTTGGCGCTAAATGTATGGAGATCGATAGAACATGACGAACCCTGATATGATGACGAACACAACATTAGAAGATAGCAAAAGATGTGAGCAACTTGGAAAGGAAACGAGAGCATAGTGGATGATGAATGCACCAAATGCGATCCTTTAAGCCTACCATTTTGACACCACAGCTCTTCCTGCCTTAACATGTATCTTGAAATCTAAGATCTACATAATCGGTATAAAAGGTACTATGAACGGCGACTGGTAGGTACGAGCCGTAGTCGATTCTCAGGAGATCAAACTTACTACAGATAACCCCCAGTCCGATGTTTCGATCTC
The DNA here is from genome assembly GCA_000816705.1 of Dictyocaulus viviparus. NCBI lineage: Eukaryota > Metazoa > Nematoda > Chromadorea > Rhabditida > Metastrongylidae > Dictyocaulus > Dictyocaulus viviparus. The sequence continues at coordinate 26,165 of KN716737.1, read as the reverse complement.
TTCAAGGAAATCCGGAGTATTTTTATGCTAAGCGGATCCTTAGAGCAAAATGAATTGTTCTGTTTGCCCTAACGAGCAATAGATAGAAATAAAAGCTCTGTTGGTGTTCGCTCGACTTTGTTGATGAATACTGGAAACCCAGATGGTGTCAGCATTTAACCACAGAATGTATCACTATATTTTCCATTGTTAGTAATCAGTGAAAAAAACCAGATAACAAACGATGAGTATAGTAACCATAATTCCGACAACATCAGTGCCTCCTGAAAAGCTGGAATACACTTCGATCAACCAACCTTAAGAATTCAACCAGATTGTAGGCTATCCAGAAAACTCAACTCAATACAGAAGATAACATTGAAAATTGCTTATACTTAGCAGTACGTTGTCATTTAAATAAAGAGTTAATGCATTCAGGATCATTGAAGAATTCGTTTATAAAAAAAATACTTTATCAAGAAATCCATTTGATACATTACTATTTCATTGATTATTTTGATCTTTTGTTTCATTAATCTAATTTTGTTGAGAAATCTGCCTAATTACATAAGGCGCTAGTTTTTCCTCGAGCCTTATTTCTAGGATATGTTGGTTATAACAAGACATATTCAGCTTTGATTATTCATTATTATGAATAATTACTGCTTACTTAACAGCTTCGTACAGCAATGAAGTAATATGGTGGTGATAATGACAATGATAATATCGTTACTCAATCGATATATGTAAACCAACTCCACTAATACTATCTCTAGACTTGATTTCGTTTCAGATGACGAATACATCAAATGTTTTCAAAGCTATTCTTTCTTGAAGTGGACGGCATCAAGTACCACAACTTAGCATACGACCACTACATTGTATGTTGAGTTAAGTGCTACTCTTTAGACTCCAATGTTTAACAGATTCTAAATGCTTCAAAATGTTATGCATTCCCTTTGAAGTTTGAAATTTCACACCAACTTTCTCTTTGATGATTATTTCGACTTCTAGATCAAATCGAGTCACGTCGACGTCGTATCCCATAGATCATAGTACGGTCTATTTACCAACGCTTTCTAAATATTAATAATTTTTCTCTCAAAGAATGTTGTGAGTGTTCTAGATGTATATTAGATTGAGATGGAGTTATTATTTAATGCTTAGTACACCAAGAAGTACAAATACTTCCAATAAATAAATTGGGGAACAAAAAGAGAGCTTGTCGATAGCGTAAGAGCAAAAGTACATCGATTGACAAAATTTTGCTAGCCCATAACTTGGTTTATAAATCGGATTTTAGGTTTCCGACAAGGAACTCCACATTGTAGTTCAAGCTGAAGAGAAACACACATCTGGAAGTTACTGAGTAACTAGAATAGCAATAAGATGAGAAAGTTCTAAATTTTGGATTTTTTTTGCATTCAGTCCTATCTTTTTTGGTACTTTACTACTATTTCTTCGTTTTTTCTCTTTTTGTTTCAAATCCCTTAGTTGATATCTTCCAAACAGTCATGAAAAATCCCTACGATCTGCGATATCGTTAAGTTTATTCCATTTAATACTTAGCAGTAATGGGACGAAATGGTCCAATTAAATCACTCGAATTGAATCCGTCAGACCCCTAAAAACTGAGCTAATATTTCTATTTATTTGGACTTCCCTGGCTTTAGTGCTGCACAATGAGAAGCAGTCTCAATCGGGTGTCGTAGATATCTTCGGTTTGTTCGGATCCAAATTATTTGTAACTTATGATACTCTTCATAACAGCACACGTTTCAACTACTCGGTAATCTCATAACGTTATCAATTTCAGCTTTTTAATATTCAGTAGTGTTACGAATGTTGATGTAATCGGACAGCTTCATGAAAATGTCTCCTTTATGTAAACAACAACAATCATGTTTGGAGTTTTATCGTCAGATAAAAATAAAATACCTCAAAGAATGAAAAAGTTCAATGAAAAACCAGTAAAGTACAAGAGTGCAAGAAAGAATCATTGCAGGAGAGAATAGAATAATAAAAAATCTATGCGGTTAAGAAAATGTGGAAGTTATCTACTTGATACTACTTCAAAATAAAAAATGGAGCCCATCCGTAACTCTTTTCGCAGAACTGTATATCAAAAATAATCCATTACAAATATAACTACAGATTCTGAAGTTTGTCTGTTAAGAGAGCCAGTAGCACAAAAGACCATGGAATCTGAGAAATGCGAGTTCGAGCACCACCTTCATCCTATATTGTGGTCGAAGAACGTTGAATTACTTTTTTCTTATGATCGTTTCAACCAACGAGTTCAGCAAAAGTGTGACCACCTTGTGTTTTTGCATCACACGAAAGTTCTCGTTTTTAGCATAATTGAAAGATTATAGATTGTAATATCAGTAAATGAATAAGATTTGACAAACCACGTACCTTCAATATTACTTAAACTTTTCTTCATAATGTAGAAGTTGTTTGCTTGTTGCTGACGCTCTTATACCACTCCATTCAACAACATCTGTAATATTCGCCAACCAATTTCGTACAATAAATGAATTTTACAAATTAAAAATATATGTATATCAAAATAAAGTCCAGTCAAAACAACGTGAAAATCTCTTACAGCTCATAAATGAGTTATTTTATTTCATCTCGGTTTTAACTTTGGTTAAAAGTGTTTCTTCGTTTGAAAATATGCTGCAATTGATGGTAGATATCCGAAATGAGTACAATAATCATGACTAGAATGTAGTACATACAGTGGAGTTCGTAGAACTCGCGGTCAAAATTTTTGTTGAGTAGTGGTGCGATGCAAATGGAATTACTAATAAGAATGAAACAAGTTGATAACAATAAAAAAACGTCAACAACAAAAAACACAGAGAAAGCCTTACTGAAAAGCGCATCACTTGACACATGGCTGGATGTAGTGAATCTGAAGCTGGTTTCCTTCAAACCATACATTTGTTTCATTATGCTGTTTTCTCCACCTTCCAAATTTGCATATCACTATGTTGTGTCAACTTCTAGTATTGAAATACATATTGTAGTAACGCAACCTTCATTACATTTAGCAGCCCCTTCCAGCAAAGACCTTCAAGCTAAACAACCCTGTGATTCATGTGGGTGAAGTGAGGTCATGCTACTCTTACCCCTATTTTAACAAATCGGAAAATTTCGTCAGCTTACTAAGGAAGACTTCCGTCATTTCAGGTTTAACACCCGCCTGAAAACATCGGAACCAAGAAATCTGCACACAGAAAATTTCAAGTAAAACTTCTGTGACGAAAAAAAATACATTATGTAGTTCCACATACATCAAGGGATTACCGAAGGATAAATAGGCAAAGAAAAATTATGTCATATTAGGCTTGGTTATGTGTCATCCTTGTTATCGCTAGGTTAACAAGATGAATAGGAGTTACCAAAAACGCCTTATTACGTTCTTTGAGGATATTCTTGTATTTTTCACTCAAAGCCTCTAAAGCTGACTCAGCATAATCGTAACGCTGTTGCAATTGAACCAATTAACTTCCTACCTCTTTGTGTAAAAATCTTCAATTCCACACTTCTCTCAGCTGTTAGCTTTCGAAACCTGTATATGCAGTAACAAAAAAGTCTAACTAGGTTCATGAGTTTAGCAAAATCGACGTACACATCATACTGAACCTCGAAATCATACCTTCAAAAGGTATGGTAACATTTCTAAAGGAACTCAGGATAAACACAAGACAGAGCAAGAAACAGGATGCAGATCACATTATGAGAATAGGCGACCACAAACATATAACTTAAATTGAAAAAAAAACCTAAGAACATGTAAACATCCTTTCTGACAATTCTCTGTAAAACAGAGCTGAAGATGAGAAACGAACGCGGGAATGTAACTTGCACGAAAAGGAGCATCATTATCGACACCAACGGCTCAAGAAAACAAATGGCATGAACGTAATGTTGTAAAGAGCAATAAAGATGGTCCATCAGACATCCATGGCATAAACACATACGATTACCAGCTAAATTCTTCTTTCTCGACCAACCTTCTCCTCAGTATTAGTGCCCCTCGGTTATTTGGAAACAAAGAACATTTGCTTGAAAAATGCTTGCATTATTTAGTTCACTGCGTGCGTAAGACTAAAAATTCCTTCCTAATTTCTTGGAACTCAATACACTAAAAACGAATACCGTACGAGATGTACATGTAACATATGTATTGGGATGCGCAGCCATTTGCATCCTCAAGCCAATCGGATATGCTTCAGCCATGAAAAGAAATCGTTGTCAGAATACTTGCGTTTCGATTATAACAACAGTATAGCTTATTCCACGCAGTGATGTGACGAAGAAATCTGGGTGGCTTTTCAGTGTCACCTATATTTATATATATTTCACACATATCGTACTTTTTTAAATTATGTATCAAATATAGCAAATATTGCTACTATCCACTCCATTCTAACCCTCCTGTCACCTATCACTACAAGATGTCACCTATCAGTACAATCAATATCATATCACTCTGATAGGATCAATCTATAAAAGCATAACTCCACTACACCTCATGAGACTACTTCTCTGGAAGACCACTTCTCTGGATCGCCACTACACTTCTTCCCTTTTCGACCTTTCCACTGTCATCTTCACCTTCGACATATCTCGATCTTCACTTCCTATCAGGGAGGTCCACTTTCATAGACACAC
>KN716736.1:42951-62714 GCA_000816705.1 Dictyocaulus viviparus | reverse complement strand
GGTGGACCATACGTTTTTGACAACAAATTGGCTAAGCAACTATGTTCTTCTGGACCATTGGTAAAGAAAGAAAGAAAACTATTGAAATATTTCTACGGTGTAATTACCGACCAACCAACTAAATCTCGGTTGCGAGTTCACTTTATAAACACTGTTCATATGAGATTTAGTTTGAGTCCAATTTTATAAACAACCTCTATAGTGTTTTCATCAATCTCTTCATTTCACAACACTGCATTGTCGCACTTAACATCCCATGAAACTCAAATGATCTACATAATTTGGTGCCTTAGGTGTTGTGTATTCACACATTTAAGTCATCATGTTCTGTGCCATGCGAGTTGCATCTACGTGGCATGCGATGTCTTTTCGCATTAAGTCGGCATTCAGCTATTGATGCAATGGATAATTGACCTGAGTTCTTTGTGTCACCATCGTAGCACTTTGAATCTGCGGTCGTTGTCGTTGATCTGCAGATGTTTGTTTGTCAGAAAGCACAATCATCTAAATTAATTCTAACTAGTATAAAATCATTTTTTTTTGTAACAGAGGAACAATTCGAGGTATTCCGTTGAGTTACTGACAAGAAGTGTGTTAAGATAAATGGTCAGCACAATCAGATATCCGCATCCGCAGCTTCGCAACGTTAAAGCGACGTCGATAAACGGTGTATTTCCACCCTAAAAGAATCATATCAAGAAAAAACGATGAATAGAAACAAATTTCTTTTTTTTGATAATCATAGCACTCTTTTTTTTCTGAAGATTTGTATATTGTTTTTTTCTCCAAATACTACAAAATTTTTTCCTTACAAAATAAAATGTGTTTTTAAATGTTTTAAATGTTTTAAATGTTTTTTGAGTGTTGTTTTAAAATGGCAAAATAGAACGTTTTCGAAAATTCGAAGCTTTCCAAGTTATCGACAGGAAACTCTATAAAGAAGTGTGAGAAAAGTACGATTATATGAGGAAAATTACTTACGTCCTCGTGTGAATCCATATTGAAATTGTTATCAATCTGTAACGCATTAAGCTTATTTACTTTACTTAACCTCGTTCACTTCCACCTCTCCAAATATTAAATCGCCGAAAACCTTTGCGTTAAAGCTAGGACCGCTATATTTATGAACAATTTATTTCACAATTTGCTAAAGAAAGGCAAATGAAAAAAGCAGAAAAAATAACAAACCTCCAAATAAAACCCACTGTTTAGACTCGAGTTTGCTATGACACTAAAATGATTCTGGCATGAAAGTAAGCACTATTTGATGATAAGATATGTTATCTACACTTTTATCACCCATAAATTTGCTTACTAGTTAGTCCGATCACTTTGCTGGTCCGTCTTCGTGTGCAGTACGTGTACCAGCCATCTTCCATCTTTTCTTTTTCGCCTAACTATCATCTATGATGGTGGTCTGCTACACACACGATGTTGACAAAAGCCAGGACAAACGGCAGGTAGTATTTTTCCCAGATCTCTATAACCATTTGAAAAAAGCAAAGTTGTTTTCATTATTATCAAATCTTACTGGAGAAAATGGCAGGCTGCACACATATACTGAATATGTAGATTTGTAGAGAATATTGGAACGATTCACAAACATCCTGTATGACAAGAGCAGAATGAAAAAAAAATTGAAAACTAACACCATCCCTTGATTCAGCAAAGAATTCTGATAGTGATGTCACTCCGAACGGTTTCGTATTTGCTAAGGATAGTGTGGTTTGAGTTTCTATTATTATTTGAACCTTTAAACTCATCCCTACGTTGTTCTTTCTCATGTTGATGAAGAGTACAGAACTCTTCGAAATGATGATTATCACCACAAAATATTAGGGAGATAATTTTCATTCTTATTTTTCCTGTGCTTCGCACAGTGAGTATAAATCTCATACAAACCATTCGTGGCACAAGAGACAAAAGCATAAAGAGACTTCATCAATTATTGTACAGCTTTCAGCTTCTTGAAAAAAAAGATGATGGATCTCAATTTGAAGAAAACAACTTTTATGTGCTTAGGGTAAAGCTTCCTCACAGCTTAAACAGGCCTAACAAGCTCACCATCCATCCAGAGTCCGTGGATTGGCACCAGAGGAATATGGTTAACTATTGCTCAATTTGTGTAGAGTGGCCAACTCAAATCACTGTATAAATCAGGCTCGCATTCAAACATTTCCACGATATCACGTCGATGAACGTAGGCGTCTACGTTACCTCCACGAGGGATTGATTGACGCCAAAGCTTATCAAATTCCTCAGATGTTAATATTGTCGACAGGAAGATTATCATGAAAAATTTTTGAAGCATACGTAACAATACCACATATCTTACATGTCCCCTCTCTCATCCTTTTGACACATAACTGTGTGTCATAACGATTAAGCATCGTTATATATGTGTAGCAAATATTGCAATTTCCCCACCCTTATATTTCAACAGTCCTATCACTATCATACCACTCTGATGGGATAAAACTATAAAAGGCTTTCCAGCCTTACTGCGCATTTCTTCCTCATTTTGGACATTGGATTCCCCGATTAGGTGCATCTCACTCTCTCTTGAAAATTCCTCTCCGAGTTTATTTTCATAGCCACATCATACTTTGGACCACCAGCGATACGTTAGTTTGTTTTTCTTTTCTATATATTTAACAAAAGTTTTTTTATTGAAGTACACTATCAAACTTCGGAATAAGCTTTACGGCTACCGAACACAAGACAACATAATATGGGCATACATATAACTAGAGCTGGTCGTTCGATGTCGACATCAGTGCAGAAAAATTGAATATCGATCCTTATTCAAACATCCTGTTCTTACTAGTTCTCAATATGAATCAAATATATCTCAAAATAGTTTAAATTTTATTTGGCTCTATTATAAGATGTCACCCCGTAATTGTGGAACAGAGCACAATTTTACTAACGTAAAGCCTTTGCACAGCTTAAGGTGGTAACCTTCCCACATCTTACTCAGTGGGAAAACACTATATTCATGATGAATTTGACACTACTACAAAAGACTAATTGTTTCATAACTTTCCTAGGACACACCCTTCTCTCAGGCTAGTTTATTTCATTACAAAACTACACTCAGATTTGCTTCAAATAACTCTTTGGTGGGATGCTACTGAGGTCAATTTATATATTTAATCGCTGTCTGGCAAAACACTACAGCATCTCCAGTTATTCCTACCATTGCACATGCGACTCTTCAAATAATATATCTTTATCAAGTTCAATATAATAAAGCATAAAAAACAGAAAACATGGTATAACTAGGTTTTTCAAACATATTATGTACTAACATGAAATTACAGAATTGTAGTTCCCGTGATTTTTGGACCTTTGTTACAATTTCAGCACATATTATACATTTTTCTGCCTCTATTAAATCCTATTTATTCATAGTCCTCCAGCACGCCTTCTAAATGCTGATTCTGCACTTTTATGTTCTGTCGCCGCTTCGGCGCTTTTCGTTTCAACTGCCCTACACCAATTCTTTTCGGGGCAAGATCCTAAAATGACGAATGAATTTGTATTGTTGATAAGTTCGCCTGAAAAAAAATTGCTTGCCTTCATCGTGTCAATACCATGTTTCTGTAGATATTCTTCAATTTTTTTCTCATCCAAATGGTCTACTGATACTTTTCGATAGATCTGTTTAAACTCTAAAATGAAAAACCTACTTTAACTTGACTAATTAATTGCTAATGGCATCAAAAACTAGCCATAAGTGCTATAGAATTATAATTGACATTTAACTTAACGTCATCATTACCATATTTCATACTACAGGTCATTATTGTTACAGAAGAGCATTTACGAAAGGCTGTTGCAACTTGATGATAATTTTATTAAGCTCAATGCAATTATAACTGCGTGAAATCTTCAGTATTGATAGTCAGTATGAACATTCTTAAACTGCTCCTATTAAATATTACTCAATGCGACCAAAGACATTCAACAGATACTTTTCAGGTACCAAAATTCATATTCTATGCCTATTTATCATAAACTTTCATATGATTTTTACGCCTAAAATATCACGTTGACAAATATAAAAAACATCATATTGACAAATCAAACGCTTCCAAAACCGTATATCAAGATTCTTCGTGAGCAATATAAAAATATCAGTATTAAAATTATACCGTTCCATAAAGACATCATCATTAACGTTAAAAGAGGGGCTCGACAAAGAGATACTATTTTGCCAAGTTGTTAACAGTCACTCTTGAGAATATCATGCGAAAATCGGAATGGGACGAAATGGGAGTGAAAATCGACGGTCGGCAACTTCACCATCTTCGCTTCGCCGATGACATCGTATTCATTACACCAAACATCGAGCAAGCGAAAAAATGTTAACCGACTTCGACAGCGCTTGTGGAGAAATTGGCCTCAAATTAAACCTCCAAAATACAATGTTCATAAAGAACGAATACCTTGCTGATGCATCACATGTGTTCAACGGAAGCAATATTTCCGTGTGCTCAAGCTATGCGTACCTAGGTCGTGAGATCAATATGACGAACGACTTAGCACCAGAACTTAGCAGAAGGAAATCAGCGGCTTAGGGCACATATAAGAGCATCGAGGACGTAATGAAGAGAACAAAGAAGACAAAGCTCCGAGCCCACCTTTTTGATACGACGCTTCTTCCTGCTTTAACGTATGCTTCAGAAACTTGGACATTACGGAAGCAGGATGAACGTTCCTTGAGCGGAATACAGTGCTCAATCGAAAGGGTAATGCTTGGCGTTTCCCCCATCACACAAGTGAAGGAGGGAATACGAAGTTCCGATCCACGTCAACGATCGAAAATCAGAGACGCAGCCGTGCACGCCAAGCTTTCGAAGATTAGGTGGGCCGGACACGTGATGCGCATGGATGATGACCGGTGGACACGAGCTGTAAGTGATTGAATTCCACTGGACATCGAACGCACTGCAGGAAGACCACCAGCCCGCTGGTCTGACCTCTTCACCAAGGCCCTAGAAAGGGATTATGATGTTCAACGAATCCCTAGATCGAGAAGAACTCACTGGACTACCCTTGCGCGCGATAGGGAAAAATGGAAGTTTTACTAATGCCGCTCGACTTAGTCGATGATCAACGGGAATATAGGTAGAAATATCATGAATAGAAACATGAAGGTTTGCTAAGATGGGATTTATAGATGCAAATTCATGGATATGCATTCTACAATGATTCTAAACCTTACGGTCAATATTTGTAATGTAAAAACCCTAAGAATTTATCACGTCATGATTGAAAATTCAGAAGAATTTATATGCTCCAACGTACCGATTGGATCTTCAAATATCTATATTATATATGAAGTACAAAAATTAAATGTCAATTGAATGCATTTAAGCGTTAAGGAGTAAATTACTCAATTTAAAACATACCTTCTTCCACAAATATGTCTAATTCTGGATCGTTGTAAAAGAAAACTTTATCTTTCCGCTTGTTCACTTGAGTTGGTACGACTATAATTTGGTCACTGAGAGCCTAAAACTAGTAAAAATCATTAATACAGTCAACAACACATCATACTCCTAGGAATTTCGATATAGGTCGGAACTCTTATCAATTCATATTAAGCACTTCCTCAGTGGATTCTGCAAACTACAACACCACATCTAATGATGAACAGAAGATCAGTTGCCTTCAAGTTGGCATACTACTGCATCAATTTATGCGTCGCACCATTTCGACCACTTCATCACTACCCATTGCTTTTTTTGAAATACTATCACTTGGTCATGTGAAACTTTCAAGATGTCCATTTGCAGCAGCAGACTTAGAGCTGGTAAATATACATGTTCACAGATGAATACAGCTTTACCATCATTGTCCTACTACTTGAACCATGCTTTCTTTTCTCTTTTTTATTTCTACGGGATGGTTCTTATCAATTTATGAGGCTATTATAATTTTAAACACATAATTAGCTATTTTGACTTAGGATAAGGACGTTCGTACTCTATCTGCCCACAGAAATGCGCCATGCATTGGTTTTCACTACGATTTTTACAGATGTATGAACACAATCTACCAAATTTGGCAGCGATCAAGCGATCATTCTAAGATGAATGTACGGAATCCTAGAGCTGATGAATGCTTCCTCAAGTATGCGTGTTGCAGCGGTCTTTCCTATCACTGCGCTACACCGCCTTCTAATCTATAGTTATCACACGCTGTTTGAACTACCTTTGCAATAAATTCTGTATGGCAGCATTTCTAAATATGTGTTCTCACTCATGCACATCATTTCATGACTCAACAGATAATGCTAATTCCTAATTCTTATTGATTTAACACGCCCTTCCTACAAACAGAGAAATTTTCAACGAAAAATGAAAAAAAGCCATTAGAAGATGAAGTGCACACAAAACAAGGCCGAATTTTGAGCAAACAACGCAATTCACTGCAAATTCTGCTAACACCGTTGGAAGGAAAGTACGAAGTAATGGCAAGAAAAAGAAGTCACACCTTATCATCCATTTGAGAGTTCATTCCCATAATTAACAGTGTATTTTTTTGCAGTTTTTTTTTAATTAGATATTTAAAAAAAAACACTTTTTTCTGGTGTCCTAAATTATTTCCTCTAAGACATTTCCAAATTTAACTTTTACGAATTTATGTCTCTGCTTTGTAACAATAACAATTTTACGTTTTAAAATCATCGTAGTATATTTTTTGACACTGATGTAAATCAGTCCGGGAGAATTTTCTCAATAATTGCGAGTTTGATATACACTACTGTAGAAAAAGAATATTCCAACCCGAAACTAATACATTTTTTACATAACTTTCCATTGCTATAAAATATTAAGCTCTATAAACAGAAGCCAAACGATTACATCCATCCAATGCACTGTCACATAAGATTTTCCATCAAAGCAAATCAAACAAATATAAAAGCAATTAATATCTAGGGTACATCGTATAATATACAAGAAACAGCATTACCTCTAAAACTTTCTCGCCGTTTGGGATGCAATCATTCAGTTCAGATAAAAGAATACCACCACGTACGTCTTGATGATGTTTTTTCGCCACAGCTACCTAGACAAAATTTTTAGCAATCAACACCTAAAACACCATTTGCATATAGGACACACAGTTTCAACTACTAAAAATAGAAGTGTCATCAATTAGAAGGCAAATTTTCGTTAGCGATAAGAACCTTTCATGGATTTTACAAAATCTTCTGTATAATACCAAACAACAGAGCTAAATGAATTGGAAATGTGGGAAAGGAGTAAAACAACAGAATTTTGCTCGGAAAAATAAAAAAATCTTTATAACCAAAATTATGCATGGAGTTGTTCTCAATGAATTAAATAAATATTTAGTAAATATAAACGAACCAACGATGTCTTTCCCTTGATTTTATAAGGAGGCTTATAAGAAAACTTGGATTCTTCGTCACACGTCAATCTTGGATTCTTCGGAAGTGCCTAGACAATAGTGTGCACAACCTTCATTAAAGCTAGACGTTAAGCATAAGGTTAGGCAATGATTAGGTTCCTCGTTATATTAAATAGTTCCCACTTCTGAAAAAGTATTAGACTATCACAGTAATATATACTTTGGTACTGATCAAATACAGGTGTGGTATGTAACATGCATTCGTCTAGATTGAAAAATCGTGCATATGATTTGATACGGGTCCGGCCTACACATTGACTCGAGTTAACCATCCTTTATTAAGTATCATATGGTTATCCAACTTAATTATTACTATACTATTAAACGGCACCAGAAGGAATGAATGGTTCTTTTCTGGCTGTTTGGTCCACTACTGGATATACTTCTCCAAACCTCTAACCACTACACTACGTGCCCCTCTCACAATCACTATGACACTATGACAACAACTCCTATGAGATTTCTCAAAAAAATCACAACTAACTACTCGGATAATCCAATACAAATACCATGAAGCATTTAAGGAACAAAAAACCATACAAAGTATTTGACAGATAAAACTGTCTGCTAAGTATTGTGCAAACCGTGTCATAAAATTACATGAAATAATGGTGAAAAAAGTGCAGTTTCCGAGTGGTAGAAATAAGGGAAATGTATAACCATTGCTTTCCATAAATATATCAAGATCATTGAACTCATTACTCGAAGTCACATATAAGCCTACTGAAATGACGAATGTCCTACTTCTTTGAGCCAAGCCTCTGATCTTTTGGATAGATCGTACACCTGCAACTCATCTAATATTTCTTGTAAAGACAATGGCCACTGCTGTTGGCTAAGATGGCGTTTCTGAAAAGTTGAAACAACTTAAGCTAAATTATCAAAAGGCAAAAATATCAACAAAATTGTTGTACTTGAAATAGAATAATTGATACCTACCTTCATATAGTCCACAATTTTAGCCATAGTACTGAAATTAGCAGCATTACTATGTGAGACAGCATTTTTGAAGTCGAATTCGGGCGCTAAAAAAGGATATAAAAGATCAATTTTGCAAAATTTAAAACGAATATCGATATGACGTCACTCACCAGGCTTAGGAGTAGGCTGAACAACAGTCCTTTTCTTCTTTTTTGCCGCTTCAGCGTTATAAGTTGTGTGGCTGACTGATGTAGATGGCTAAACGAGTTAATGTACTAATATAACAGTTACACTCAGCTAATCATATTTAGTGTTTCTAACTAGTTGGATAGTTTACTTTTAACGTATTGCAGCCAAACACATTTTATGTACAGGTACACCTTTACATTCGCTAGGTATGTGGCGCAGCAAAAACGATAGAATAAAAACCATGCATGTCCCGAGAATGAAAAAGCATTTAGCAGAAGGGCTTGTTGTGCTCAAAGCAAAGGGCTAATGCAAACAGTTTTCATATATACAGACACTCCTTTGCACGTGAGCGATAATCATGCAATCTAGTTAAGCCATGTAGGTTGACCCTTTCTAAAGAAAAATGCTCATTTCAGACCTAAGATTGTGTGGCAAACTACTATGAACACTCATCAATTACATAGATAAAAAAGTCATTTATTGAATTTGTCAATCTAAACATGGATATTCTAATTACAAATCACATTTGATTCTATTTCAAATACGTTTGATGACATCAGCTTACGACATTTCACTATACATTAAACACAAATAAATGTATTTTGTAGACTATAGAGTGAAGAAAAAGATCACTTGACGAACTATTTGCGTAACAAAATTTTGTCCATTAAATGGAAGAAACGAAACTCGGAAAATAATAATACGATACCAGCTGTATTTGAGGACGTTGTTGCACCGATACAGTTCTTGAAGCATGCTTTTGAAATGCTGCACGTTGACGTAAAAGCTCAGGATCCATAATGAAGTCCTACCTGAAAAACCGATAAAAAATCGCGGACTCGGTGTAATAGGACTAAGTGAAAGATAGAAATTCTTCTGCAAATGAACATGAAGACAAGCACTTCACTTCGCCTAATTTGTTCTAAGAAAATATACTTACAAAGCACACTACAGAATAGCAGTCGAGCACAAACACCTGTTGGAAACAATTCTTTATAGTAGAGCAGGTGAATAGTACGTTGGGTAAAAAACTGAAAGCATACTAGTTTTACATCAGAATCATACAAATTTGAACAAAAGAAATAGTGAGAAACGAAAAGCCTACACACAACATGGAAAATATATCTCATTAGTAAATCGAAACAATTAAAAACAATTAAAAAAAACAGATGTCAGTAGAAAATACAATATATAGTTAAAAATTATTTCTTTAAAACAACCAGGTTTTTGAAAACAAGCCATCATTTACAAAAACAAATTCAATATTTTGGATATCCAATGAAGTGACCCTTGCTTGAATCAGACTTATACAGAAAGATATGATATCAGTACACGGCCTGGTGTGATCAGCAACAAATAAAAACAAATTCAAGATGTTAATGATATGAATAAGTGCTACAATTATCCTACCAAACATCCTATTTTAGTAGCACCCACATGTATCAATAGACAGACGAAAAATCCCAACTGCAATACACATCGACAAATAATAATTGCCCAATATTGAGCTGTATTCTTAGACGGCTAGCTCTCATGTCTCAAATAAGCTCTAGCAACCTTACTGAATAATATTCAGAATTTCGCGTAGTTGTGATGAATTGAACAAGTCTTCCCATGCTTACAAGTACACAGTTGGAAAGTATTAAAACGCAGAAGATGCCAACACCGCACATTTGCGCACAATAGGCCTGGCGCATATTTCGTTGATGGCATATGCGCTTTGATCTGTGGCAAGTTGCGCTGGTCGCTATCGTCGGATGGTAATGTTGCCATTAATGGAGTGTATCGGATTTTCATTTAAAAAGTGAAGTCTCTCTTTATTCTGCTAACGCTTCATTGGTCAAAGTATGCATGAGACTATTCCACGCGAATTAATTTTACAATTTTTTACTGATAGTTTTTTAACAAGTATTTTGTTTTTGTTATATTCTTTAATAGCATTTGATTTCTTATGATTATTAATACCTTTTTTTGGCTATTTTGTTATTTTTATCTGCTTTTTTATTATAATTTATTTCGTTTTTACTGAATACTGATCTCTTTCCTTTGCTACCAACGATCACATTTTTGTGTTCGGATCTCTATCATTTTCAACTCGTATGCAATCAGCAATTTTTTCTTATTATTACAACTCGTAGATACCCGTTGTACAGTTTCGTTCAGTTGTCATTAGTTTGATATTTCAATTTTTTGGTTTCGGTAACCGCCACCTCCATCAACGTGGTTTCGATTATTCGTAGTTTCTTCGTATAAGTATTAGTTCTATAGTATTTAACTGGTCATGCAGATTACTTTTACTTATTAGACGAAGTGATACCTTGCGTAGGTTTTGTATGACGTGAATTTGATAACTTTACTCCGTTGGAGATTTGCTGTGTGAGGTTGCGTTGAACTCATGCATGCAATGCATTACCATATATTTCACACTGAATGCGTAATAACCTATCAAATTGTAGCTTTTGCATATTAGACATCCGCCAACATTATGTTTCCTCATTGTATGAAACTCAGTATTTTTTTGAATAACACTAAATCAAATTCATCGTATTATCGCGGTTTAATCAGAAAAGTTTCCTTATGAATTCCTTTATAAAGTTTTCTACTAGCGAAAAAGATTGTCAACAGTTTTCGCGGCTTTTTTAATCTAAAATGTTCTTTATATTACAGTGTGCATACTAATCAACTAAAATACTCAATGTGCCGTTAATCGTCATTATGTGGAAGCTCATTTCATTTTTTTTTTTTGAATAACAAATTATATCAATTTAATCGTATAATAATATTACCTCGCTGATAAGTCATGTAATTCTTTGTAAAGGAAAAAAGAAAAATAATGAGTTGATATAGAGCCCGGTCCATTGAAGTATGATTTTTTCGTTATCACACAATGTGGAATTTTCGTGTTTTTTTAAAAGCGATATCATTAGTATCATATGATGACATTTTTTGTATGGTTTATTGTATGACAGTTTTAATTTCTTAAATACCAATAAATCAGTATTCGCTAAATTCCTAGATGTTCTTGTTCAAACACTAATTGAAGCTTTGCGTGTCAATGGCTCCTTATGCACTGTTCTAAATATTCAGTCGGTAGTTGTTGAAGACACTAATATTTTTACACTGAATGATTCAAAATTGAAATATCTCTACGAACCTGTCATCAAAAAACTTTTATTGATTTTTATTTGTTCTTAATCTATTCTCAAAAGTCATTTAAATGATAGTCGATAAGAAGATTGTGAAGAGAATCGTTTACGATTTGAAATAGCGTTTTAACCGATCTTGTAACTGATCTTTACGTTTTCTGCACAAACTGGTTCGGCGTTGATAAAACTACTTATTTTGCGTCACAGTATTGCCGTTTCATCAACTTCATTTAGCATTTTTCTGCACGTTATTGTCGATTTACTTTTTATAAGTCCCTCATATTAATTGGAGTTATTACTTTCGCGTTGTGAAATATAACGAAGTTGGATTTCTCAATTTGGATTGACAAACCTTTGTCTTACACCAACTATTGTCAAAATTGTTATTTTCCAGTTTTAGACACTCAGTAATAGTTTAGTCTTTAATAGTTGATTTAAATGTTTCAGAAAAATTTAAAATAGGATGGATGTCAGTAAGACTTTGAGCTTCACTTATGAAACATATTAGTTTTGAGCATGTACCATATTCCCGTGGGAAATAATGAGCGACATTGGCTGTCTTTATTTCTGTTTATTCTTTGTTTTGTGAAACGATCGTTACTTAGTAATAACCGGCTGGTTGACAAACTTCTAGCAAGTTATATTCACATAGACTTTTGTTCCTGCAAATATTGCTCAAGATTGAAATCATTACACTTTTGCTTAACTGTATTTCTATTTTTTATTTGGGAAAAGGTATTCACCGACATATCGTATTTTGATGTTATGGCTTTGATTTCTTAATCCTTTGAGTACTAAATTCCATAGAAAAACTTGAATGAACTGATGTTTTTTGTTCACCAACGTAGATGTTTTAGTCTCAAATTCGAAGTGTGCTGCATCAACTCGTCCAGATTTTTTCATGATGTTCATTGTTTTTTCTACCTAGATTCGATTTGGTGTTTGTTTCAAATGCTTATGACTGTTATATGAGGTTTTGTTAGTTTTGAAAATATCAGAGCTACTTGTCCTGCATCCTTATGAAGTTGTTTATGTCGATTTGGTCACGATTTTGCGCTACCACTGTGCGAGTTTATATTGAGTGACGCTATTTTCGCTTCTCACAATATTCAGTAGCATCCGATTGATATGATATTCTGTGTTATTTCTTACTATATTCTTTTATCATCTAGATAAGTTGTTAGTTTAGCTTTGTGTAGACACAGTTTGGCATTTCATGAATATGTCTTCTAACTGGATATGCTCCAATACTTTTATTTTATAGAATTAAAAATAAATTTGTACTATGTCGTTATTGCTATCTCGGATGACATCTATATGATTTTATACACTACTGTACTTGGTTTACATAATAACCCTTTGCATCCCGTAGTTTCTCGATCATAAAATCTCAAATGCCGTGTCCTACTTTGAATGTACGTCAAGATTTTATGTGGGTTAATGATGATTATGATATTATTTCGCGACTGTTATGTAGTTTTACTCTTGTTAAACCTAGAGTAGTTTACGTGCTTGTTTCCTACAACATTGCATGGTTGGTGCATAGCGCTTACACAAAAGACTTATTCGAATTGTCAAATATTATTTCATATCAATAGATCTGAAGTGTGATTTCGAAGTAGCACTGAATTTTCGGTACATCGTATGCCATCGTCGTTTTTACGACGACATGTGCGTGGTCTTCTACGTGGAAAATTCACTCCATCGCCCTCGCAGGAGGACGCACCTGTTCTGCAGGTGAGAGGTCTTATAACTTGGATCTTACATAGAAAAGTCTTATTAACGCATTTTTCATGCAGATGGTTATTTGTTTCAATTGTTTGTTTTTCCTTGCTTAGTGTTTGTTTATAGGCGGATTCACCATTTTCTTTAGACGACACTGATTCTTTTTTTTCGCAGTGCCATTTAGCGGGCATAGATGGTCGTCGATTAGATTTCCCGGAGGTACTAACATTTTGTGCAAAATGTTCCATTAAATGCAGTATGCATTTGTTTTCTTATAGGTATATTTTGGGAAAACGGGATTAGATATTCCATGCATACAACTTGAATGCTTAAACACAAATGTTTTTGCTAGCTACACTGGTCCTGATGGTGGATTAACGCAGGTGGTCTGGTTTATTTTCTTTGGAAGCAAAAGTGCTCATATCTTCATTTTTCCCAAAATTATCGCTTTATAACTAAAAGTCTCATGATTTCAATACATGGTGCAAAGCATATTTTCTAACACATAGGTATGATTTCCAACGCATATCGTACAATTGGAACAGGGTCACTCTTATGTTCTATTATGACGATATTTCGATCATTTATTCTGAAAATCACTTAGTCTTTTTAATACTTGAAATAATATTTGAGTTTAAATTCGTGCAATGTTTCGATGGTTCTTAAACTTTGACGGTGCAGTATGGATAACGATTTAATGAATCAAAGCGTTGGTTTTGACCAATGTCTTTGAGATATGTCCACGCATTTGTGTTAAACATGATGTCATAATTTGATACGAGCTTGATTTCTGAAGTGACTTAAGCTGACCGCTCTTTACCAATTCAGTGATGCTTATCCCAGTGATTTTCTGGTGCTTTTTTACCGACCCTAGCCTAATAGTGGGCTTGGTAAATTAGGATGCGGCGGAGAACCCAACTACCTTGATCCGGCGTACGAATCGCTGTCGATACTTCGGCACTGTGCTGCGGTTTTTTGGATAACAATGGGTCACTATTGCGGTTAAATGAAATAAAATCTAATTCTGCGGTGATTGTGTTAAATGTGAGCCAACACTTTTGGTTATCAAAAATTAGAATGAGTATTTTATATTATCAAAGGAATTTATCGTTATCGTATAAGCTACTGAGCTGTAAAATTACCAAAAAGGTCTCAAATTTCGGGAAACAAGTGCTTTTAGTGATGTTCATATATATATATATATATATATATACGTGGATTTGAATGAAATTAAGGTTGGAGAAGTGCGACGACAACCTCTTGTACGCATGGCAAATTTGGATGATGAAATGAATTTATCCATGGATAGTACAAGTGAATCTGATGAAAGCGACGAAGATGACGACGATGTTGACCAACCAATTTCAGCTCCATTGCGGCGAGATCAAGATAAAAATAGGTATGTTTCAATTATGATATATATTTGCTTATATAAGTCGCAGACTTAAACTTCAGTGCTTCGTTAAACAAAATATGGTCGTGATTAAATACATGGTAATTAAAAGTAGATATAAATGAAAGTTTAATATTAGAATACATGTATGATACTAGTCAATGCAGGTGTAATATTAAGAAACGTCTAATGTCTTGGTTGAATTTCTCATCATGTATTTTCTGAATTGATTTAGGTTGTGCAATTTATTCCAACTATGTTTTTATTCCATAATAATTCGTACTCAATAATTTTCTTTTAACTGAATAATTATGAAGCCGGATTTCATACTTCATAACGTTTTATAAATAGGTTTCACATATTTCTTAAGGAGTGCGGTGTTTCTTGGATCGTGTTCTTCCTTGATAGGCCCAAATGGTCATGAAAGTACACCAAGCAGTCGTGGAGCAGGTATGCTTGTAATTCACACAAGTGTGTTTCTATCGTTCTGCTATGTATTCGTTACTGTATCATGATTCGTTATTTGCTCGGAGATATTTTTCCTCTCCCTTTGATTTTGGCCTGTTATTCAACTAGTGTCTGGTGATAAGTGTAATTTGTACTAACGTTAGTCACCAAAAAGTCATTTGGCTGCCAAAAAGCATTTCTTCAGTGATATTTCGCGCAGCGATGGTACTGAAATTCTTTTTGAAGGACTCTATCAGCTGCATAGTCTGCTTTGAATAAGACGCTCTTTGTTATTAAACTCTTCATTCCTTCTTTTTTTTCGAGTGCGTTAATCATTTTTCAGGCTGGTAAAATATAAATAATAATATAAATAAATATTATAAAATAATATGAAGTAATAATAATATAACATAATAATATCTAATATGAAGTGTACTTTTGCACTACAACTTTTCTCTGTACTTCTGTAATTAAAAATTTAACAACTAAATCTATCAAAAACGACCAAGATATGAAAGAGCACGCTTTCATTTTTTTGTAATTAGATCAGAGACGTGAGTTGGCGAAGTTTCTAAACCAGGCTATATCCAATTTCCTAGATTGTTTATAAAGTGCTTGAGAGTTGCTGTTTTGTAAATAATCTATGCCATTGTATACTATACCGTGCTAGTTTCTTAGCCTTAGTGTTAGCTAGGCATTCATTTATTTTAAGAACATAATGCGTAAATAGTTGAAAGGATTATTCATTCGCGCCGCTAATGTATTTGTTTATCTTAAGCTTCATAGAAGTAAACATTGTGAATCTGAATAAAACATATATAGGAGGAGAATTTGCAATATTCAATTTCAACGGACGATATATTCTGTTAGTAGTATTTATTTAGTAGCGTTCGAATTTCATACGTATATGTTCAGTTATCTAATGACTTGTACTGAAATAATTGTAAATGGTAATAATGAACTCACCACAAATGTGAAAAATAATGGAAATCCAATAATTCTGTTGGAGCATTACACTTAGTTGTTGAGATAACTGGCTAATTTTTGAGACAATTAATTGCAAAGTGGGAATTACAAAATTGGGAATTGTTTATTATGAATTGTAACTATCCTTGGAGCTCTTTTTTCCTCCTTTGTTGTTATTCAAATTATTATTGATTTTCACCAATCGCCCTTATTTTTCAAAAATAGTCACTACTAAAACTTTAACGTCATTTATGCTTAAAAATGGGATGAGTATACATATGAATATGATGTGTATGTTAAATACGCCCATTATTCAGAACGTTACGATTGGAAACTCTTCGATGAGGAACGTGCATTTGGGGCCTCAGTTTCGTTATATGAAAAGAATCCGCTAACAGGTGTCAATGCCGGTGAGCCAGTAGCCGATGTTTGGGGTGTTATTGGAAGAAATAATAGTGGAGTTAGTTGATCAATCTCATAAATTTATAGGTGGTGTTTACACATGAAATTTATGTTTTTAAATTGAAAGCTCAATTTTAAGGTGCTAGCACTTGCTGATGGCGTTAACTGGGGCGATGGAGCTCGACTTGCGGCTCGTTGTGCTGTTCGAGGTGCATTAGATCATATGAATGAGCATATTGAGAGAGGAAGCCTTTCAAATACTACAGTTAGTAATTCTTCGTTAAATTAGCTATATTTGGTGGTTCACCATTCCTTATATTGTAATTTGTATTGCTTCGTCCTTCGCAGATAAATTTAATTGTATTAATTATATCAAAGATTTGTGCGAACTGATGTCTTTTAGGAGGTGTTTCACGAACTTTTAGCCTCGTTCCATTCTGCTCATTCGTTAATATTGCAAGAGGGAGGCATGTTGACAACCTTGTGTGTAGCAGTTGTAGCGCCTGCGGTGAATTGCGATAGGTGTGTTCATTTTTCAATCTCACGAACTTCTACTCTATCATAGTTTTAAATCATATCAACCGTATTGGGTTTACGTTCCTTCTTAGATTTATGTTATATGTTTGTGTTAGATTTTTTTCGAAATATACGGAAAGATTTCGATGATTGCGGTAACTCAAAGGTTAGTATCGCAGCAATACGCGTGAGACCATCGTGTATCTGCTCTTTTAAGCCAACAGCCAAATAGTATTAGTGGTTGATAGTGTGGAGATAAAAACGTTGGTTTTAAAAAGCATGGTTGAAAGCAGTATGGTCTGTAAATCCAGATAATCGTTGTATGATTTCGATTGTTCATTAAGATTGCATGCTACTCTCTGAAGTAGTTGAACTCGTGAGCCTACATCTGTCTCGAAATACTGGCCATCTAAATATATTTTGTTTAAATGGCACATACACATACGAAACATATTTAAAGAGCTTTTTTAGTTGCATATTGTTTTTGATATCTATTACATAAGAAAGTGGTTTTCAATGGAGTTAAGCTACATTTATCTGTTACCCTTACTTATAGCTGGGTACTATGCGTATGCAATGTAGGAGATTCATTGTGTTTTGTGTACAATCAAAACTATGGAGTTCGAGAGGTTACTATGGGTAGCCATGATATTGATCAGGTATGTGAGTTGATGCGTTTTATCTACCATAATTTGATTTTCTGTCCTCTGTGTTTTAATATCATTTCCTGTTCTCTATGTAGCACCAATCATAATATCATTGAGAAAACGGTTACTTTCGAATTATATATCATGTTCAGATGCGGGACATGCGTGATGCAGGTGGAGCGTTAGGCCCTGTTGATGGCCGAAACCCACAATTGCATAATTTGACGTGTAGTATGACATTTGTAGATGAAGGTTGATTCTTGAACGATTATTTTTTTATTTGCAGTTCATAGCTCAGTTTTAAATTGAAATATTCGTCGTGATTTCTAATTTTTTAGGAGATATTGTTTTCATAACTTCGGATGGCGTGTCAGATAATTTCGATCCGGTGGTTGGGAAGTTTTGCGTAATAAGGCGTGCGGAGTTTGCAAGTGATGAGAATACTCAACTTCCACCACGTGAGAAGCGGAAGATATCAGTGTGAGTGTCTACAATTTAATAAATATATTTTACTGACAAAATTTTTTTATTTTTCTCGCAGTGCGTGTTTTTAGTTGCAATGCAGTTTTTTATAAAGTCTAGATTGTGGATAGATTGGTCTAGTCATCAGCACCCATATACCTATATTTCTCAACAAACAAAGAAAAGAATTTATATCAAAACGGAAGTTAATAGGGACCTTTTCATTGTATGAACTTAAACGCACACATTTTGCACTAAGATGAATGAACGGCCAGATTGAGTTCTTTTACAACTCTTGTCATCTTCGTCGAAGGTTCTAAACCACTCATTACCAGTAGTAGTGTCTGAAAAAAACAAGTGTTGATCACTTCGATCTCCATCTTTTTTCCTAAAGCAAGCATTATCGAGCGCCATTGGCATTGATCCATTATGCTTTTCCATTAATTCTTGCGGCGTGTACTTTTCTGAACATTTCTGACTATTGCTATGAGAACATTTTCCATCATGCCTCGTTTTTTTGGTCATAAGCTACGAAAAAATTTTTGGAGTATAAAATCTTGATTGTCATAATAAATACTAGTGGATAAATGCATATTTGTTTCTATTAGTGCTACAAAGGACTCACCATCAAAAGAGTTTGCTCGACCACGTACCTGTGCAGCGACTTTGCCTTGTGTGGATGCAGCCAGTCGTCATGAATTAATGCTGGTTCGAATGCGAGACATTATCGCGAACGGTATCGACCCTCCAAAAGAGGCATGCCGCTTGTCTCGTCAGGAAACACTTTTCCCTCGTGTTACTGCTTCTTTACTGTCGCATCGTCTCATTCAATTTGCTACTCAACTTAGCCAGTGAGTTACCACTATATAATTCTAATATTTTGCGACAAATTAACTAGTGTTATGTTCAATAAAGTGGCTTTATTTTGAAAATGTAACTGCGTTTGTAAATAGATAATATAACAATCACTTATTGTAATATCAGTTTTGGTAATGCTGTAGCATGTTTCACCATTTTCAGTTTAGGGCTAAACGTCGGACTCTGGAAAATCCAGAATTGTACAAAAAAGAAAAGATGACAAAGTCTGAACAGCGATCAAGGTTTGTAGAAGTCTTGAATTTTTTTATATTGTGTGAGCACCACAACGTTAAATACATTTTGAATTCTACAAAAAATGTCATCAAGAAAAGTTTATTCGTTTTGAATATGACAATTTTTCTCGGGATTTTCCGTGCTTTCTTACAATTTGGCACATATTTTACTTGAAAGTGGGGTTAATTTGACGACCTACATACATATATCTCGGTCTACTGAATTTTGGACATTTATTATGATATGGTAATATTTCATCACGGTCAGACAACTAGCTTTTACATCTAATTACTTAGTTTTGATTTTTCTAGTGACGTATGCATACTCCATAAGGAAACAGTTAATTGGAAGTCGTCTGCTCAAACAAGCCAAATATATATATATATATATATATATATATATATATATATA
>KN716736.1:4779-17957 GCA_000816705.1 Dictyocaulus viviparus | reverse complement strand
GAAGACTAGGCTTTCATTCAACCACCTTCACGATATCACGTTGAACACAAATGCGTGTGCGCATACCACCACAAGGGATTGATCAACGTCAAAGCTTAACTTGTCTTATCTCAAGGTATAGACTGCATGCATTCAAATACTCCTACAGTATTGTGAACAAAACGACTACATGGCTCTCCATAGGGAGGTCAATTAAGATCCTCATTCATTTTTTCATAATAATAAGCGAAAGCAGGGAGGGTTTTCATTGTAATTAGTTGGTTATATAGTTAGTGTATAATCACACCTATATAATAACAAATATTGAAAACAAAATTAGTTGGTATTGTTACCTAATAAATTATTTTCTTTATTCTCATTTCTATAATTGCTTATCAGTTTTTCCCTCAAATCAGATTGTCCTCAGAAAATCTTCTAATTTTCCTAATCGAAAGCTTTTTTAATGAGTATTACCACAGATTTTTGATCACTTGACTAAACATGTGAAAACGTTTGCAAAACAACAAATCGTACAACAACAAAATTTCTTGGTAAAAAAAATTATTATAGGTGTTTATAAGTTTCAAAATGTATATTGGAAAATAACAGTAATTGGGAAAAAAACGCTAAACAAACAAACGAAAACAAACAAGTAACTGTTTACAAACAAAAACAAGAAAATAACTGTTTATAAAACAACGTCACGTTAAGAATATCACAAATTACATCTTCAAATTTTTACATGATAACAGAAAAACCAGAGAAGATTTGTCGCATTGTCCTCATACAAAACTTTCTCAAAAACAAAAGCTGTTGTTCAGTTAGATGGAAAAAGTAAATAAAATGCTGAAAAAAATGAAGCCTAAGTAATATTCGATGTCTCAATGTTGGTTGTTTATTTCACAGTATTTTTATTTGTTTTCTATCAACTACGGTAGGTCATAGAGGTGTTTTTATCTCGCTAATGATGCTGAGTTAGTCACAAAACTCTGAACCTCAGCCAAAACCATGTAGTTCCATTTGGTTGTGCTTCAATTCTTTAGGCAAAAAATTTCCCTACAATTTAAAATACCTATAAATCTAAACACTTTGCTCCTTATTGTATGAAAATGTCTTAATTATTAATGGTGTTTCAAGAATGAAATAGAAAGTTGTTTGAAAAAAGATGATTAGATTAACTGAGAATGATTGGCAGTACTATTAAGAGTACTAGATTTGTTAGTTAGGTAAAAGATTTCATACTGCTCAATTTCCTCATTTATTCTCATCAGTACTATATCTCCTACTGTTTCATAGAAAAGAAAGAGATAAGTACTGGCGCGATTTATCCCTCTGTGGAAAAGCCGAGAGTACTTTTCTTCATGATATAGTAGAGGTCTTTGAGTGCGATTAGTCAATACATTACGATGAGATGACAGGTTTTCATCAAGCCAGTACTGCTGAACCTCCAAATTATTCCCATTTCACGGGCCTGTGTGCAATGCTGATGAGGTTCATTATCAAGTCAGACGAGGCTTCATATATAGGAGAACCTCCCAATCGAAGAAATCGAGTAGTTAGAAAACATCTGTAATGAAAAAAACATTAAGTGCTTATAATTCATTTTTTTCTTTATTTAATATAAAAATTGAGACGAATAAAGAAACGATAAGCAAACAGTTAAGCTTAAGTTTTTTCTTGAAAACTTTGCCAAAATTCTTCGACAGCTTTTTTTTTCTGACAAAATCTTTCTTTACTCAATTTCTGATGCAACTTTCCTCTGCACTTCTATTGACTTCTATTATCGCCCATGAGCTTTTTCCTTGCGAAATTTTCTCATTAATCTCATGACAATTAAGTTGTATATGGTTAGATTGATTATAAATCACTTGTTAGTGAATAACAGCGTATTTCAACTGGAAATTTTCTACCTCTACTAGCAAACTATTCGATGCTGAATAGAAATGAGATTAATGATAAGCTTTGGAGTTGATCAACTCCTGTTGCCGGATGCACCTCCGCATTCATGTTCAACACGATTTCGTGATAATTTAATGCAAATCTGCTCTATGCGTTGACTTGTGTCGACCTGCTTATACTTAACGAGTTCTGTTTGTCTTTACTAGATCTGACTGTTATCACGTTACTGATCTCGAAACGATGGCAGCTTGTTAGACGTGAGAGCGGTCATGTGAACTGATTCTTATTTGCTTATCACTACGACACACGAACCACTTTGCCATGCATCACCTTAAGACAATATCCTATGAAATGGATACTCTTTCATTATTGATTTTATTATTGTCACATTACAGGTTCGATTTAATGAAGGTGTACGCGTGGTGGATTTGAATGAAAAACGTGTATGGGATTATGAATGCCAAAATGGTGTCAATCGAACACAGTACGCCTATTTACCGTAATCGTTGCTTGTTCAAATCACTTTGAAAATGATGTACTGTACATTGTATTACTGTATTATCAATTTATTATTTAATTATTTTGATTATTATTCATTTGTATTGGTTATACTGTAAGAGAAAGAACTATTTATCATTACTTTATTACTTTTAAATTCAAATTTATATCATTATTTAAATAACTGTTCAATCATTACTAGTTTACATACACGTGAACCAGTACTGTGTGTCATCTATTGATTCAACTGTCAAATTTTTGTTGACTTTATCGATTTTTTTTTTCTGAGTTTTCTTCTATTCGTGCATAGAATTATCTCATTATATTTATGAAATCTGAATCAATTACGGTAGATAATTGTTGATAAATACTGTGAAAAAGCAGTACTCATAAGTTTTGAATGATAACTATCAGTACTCTGTTTGTAATACTGTGCTGTCAGATGTAAAGTACTTCATTTTGTATCCTATTACTTTATTAATGTGTTCATATTTTCATCTATTGTAATCTGCTGTCATGCTGCTCTGATATTTTAGGCTTTTGCCATTTCTCCTGTCAGTCATCCTATAAGTTTTTCCCTCTTCGGTAGCTTCTTCATATCATTTTTCTATTTTCTATTGTCTCATAAATCTATCGCTCCTCTATCGTTTCAGTACATCGCATACTTCTCCGCCTCTGACTCTTTGCTCAATGTGTATAGCTGTATTATTTTATCCTCTTTTTCTTCATTATTTCCTTTTATATTCAAAAAGAAAAAAAAAAAAAAGAAGAAACTGTCGATATGAATTAGCTAGAGTATCTACTATGTATTGAGTATTTATTTTCAAACTTTACTCAATTTCACTCAATAGAATACTCTCATACATTTGATGTTTAATGAATTTACATGTTCAATATATGTATCGAATATTCGTCAAATATCGATTATTAGGTTTGATCTACCATTCTATTCAATAAATGAAATCAGAAATGAAATAAAAAATTAACGACGTTTCTTTTGTAATACTAGTGATTCGATGAAAATATTCGATTTTTCGTTTATGATGTTGAAGAAATCGAGTCAAAACCTCGCTAATTTCCCTCAATCCATTTTGATGATAAACTATTTGTAATATTTCTTAGTAAGCGAAGTCACAGAGTTTTTTTTTCTAGTTATACGGATTTAAATAACTAATGTCATAATATAAAATACTGTAAATAAAATACATTCTTAATGTAATCGTTATTTTTCAAGAATGACACAAAATACATCAGGTAAGAAAAATCATATAGTAAAAATAAATATTTGTATTGAACAATAGGGTTGAGGGATAATGGAGTCAACAATGAGTCATCAATGATAAAACTATTGGAAGAATTTATTTTAGAGAAAATTATATTCTCCCTCTATTTTAGTGATTCGATTTTCTTTACGGATAGTTGTTGTGTTGATGTTTTTGTTGTTGTTTTTTTTTCTTGCAAACAGAGGCCGTCATAATCGCTAGCACTAATAATTTCATTATTATTACTTTCGCATATTAAAAGTAACGATATAAACATCATAAAAAGTTATAATTTTTCTTTACATAAATTATTATAAGAATATAAATAATATTTATAAGCCGTAATCAAATAAACACAAAACCATCAGCTTTTCATTAGTGTGAAGCTCACGTCATCACTAGAAAAAACCGCTGTAAGCTAAATTTTTTTCGAAAAAAAAGTTATAATTTCTCGCTTAGATTTCATCAAAATATGTAAACAAGCAATAAAATTTATCGACAGATTTCATGATCTCTTCGAATGAATTTTGTCAACAACACAATTATCGATCGAAAATCGATTCATAAGGAAAAGCTTCTGTAAAAAACAACTGTTTATGCAATCAAAGTAAATAAGGGGGAAAAAATTTACGAAATAATCGAAAGATAGCATTAACAGTTTTTTTTTCTCTCGGACGTATTCATTGCAACGGTAATCGATAGGGCTTTTAATTTGATTACTAAGTGATAACGTAAGAAAATCAATTTCAAAAAAAAAACAAAAGTGAAACCATTGATTTTATCCTCATCTATTGAGGTTTAATGAATAAATAAGCTATGTATTGAAAACGATGAAATCATAGAGGAAAATTAAAATTTAGCTCATGAAGCAAACAAATCATTTCTAATTTATTAGCTATAATGTTGCTTCTCACCCGTGTAACTCAATTTTTTCCCTCAATTTTCCGTATTTTACAAGCAAAAGAGTTCTCATTAAATTCAGTCACTGGAATTTCTCTTAGTAAGGGAAAAACCATTTGCTTTTCACTCAAAATCGCATTTGTTATGACAATTTTGCTTGCCATTTTCTTATAAAAAAGTTAGGTATTCAATTTATAATAAAAAACAAATATACTACTTTTTAATGCTTTTTTCTTTATATTTCTACAGTAATCCCTTAACTCTTACGATATTATGACGTAATCGCCGATAAGATACCATTCAAAAATTGGCAAATCACATCAATGAGGAAAACGTAGCAATTTTTTTTTCTAGTTTGATAAAAAATAACAGATGAAAAATTTTCAGCTTATAAGAATGATTATTATCAAGAAGCAGCAAAATTGGTAACGTGACACATCATTCTTTTGTACGATAAGCCTTATGATATTGATTGAATGAGAAGAGAAAAAAAACTGCACGTCAAATAAAAATGAGGCAAATATTTGCTGGTCGCTGTGCGTGGCCCAATGTAGCATAGCTGAGGAACTGTGCTTCAGCTATGCCAACATCTTGCCTAGCTCAACGCCGCAAAAGATATAAGCTTATTAAGTGATTTCCTAAGATTTCTATGCAATAGATCTGCGTAGATCGATTGTAAAACGTGATCAGATTGTATTTTTATCGAAATATAGTTCTTAAAGATATATTTTGATGAAAATAAAGAAAGGATGGAAGACTAAACACACCGAACAACATGAATTGAGAAATTTATTCTGTTGACTGTAGCGATGTTCAAGTGATAATGATTAGTTTCAGCGAATTATAGAAGATACGAGGCATTATCGAAATAATAATGACAGTTCCAGGTGAGGCGAAGTTAAGTTTGTCGTGTCGTCAAAGGTGGTACTGCAGTCGCACTGAGAACCGGACACGCCTTTCATACGATTAACTCCGCCCATTTGGGTAAACTTAGCTGAACAGTCAGTTCTCACGACAAATCGGTTAGTAAAAGAACACTTATATAATTCGTACAGTCGTCGAAAAGAAAGAACAGTAAGCTCGTTATGTTCAGAATAGAAAATAAGCTTGTATTCGTTTTGCTCTCGATCAATTTCATCTGCTTATGCATGATTTCCGTCTAGAAACGGTGTACACTTCATTGAAGCATATGACTTGCTAAAAATTTGAGAGGCTAATTCAATAATCTGTTCACAGAGCTCAGACGTTGGGTAGGGAACAATGCTAAAAACAACCTCGATAACATTTTATTGAATGAATCATAAGCTGGATAGTTTTGATTCAAAGCTAGAAAAATGATGTCAGTAAATAATAAAATAACAATCTTAAAATCAATAACGAGTTTAGCATAGTAGCAATACACACATTAGTATAACAGATAATACAACTGATATATTATCAGCTCTTCCTCGTCTACTCGTTCGATGTGACAGAGCTCAAAAAAATTATGTGATTTCATTCTAATCAGCTTCTAGAAAAAACCAAATAATAACAATTTATCCTAATAGATCAACTGTACCTTATAAAAAAACTAGTATTCTAAGAGGAATTATGCGGTAGCTTAAGAATTATACGTAATGGAAAATTAAGAAAGTATTAAATGAAAGCAAATGGTGGAGCGACGTTCATTGTTAGCCGGCAGCAATAAATGTGTTCATAATTTATAAAAATTAATCAATATTGATTTATAATATACATACATATATATGGCATAAATGATTCATTGAATACTTTTAGATTTGAAACTTTTATACCTCATTAGTGTTTTCGAGCTAACAAACATATGATTGTTTACCTCATAAGTTTCTTTTTCCTCTCGAATAATTATGCAAATCAAAACTATTTCCGAGGTAAAACGCTCAACCTGGTAATGAAGCACATATTCTAATCTCAACACTAACAATTCCTCACTAATTTGATTAAGTGGCCTATTTCATTTTCCTTTTCATCCCCTACTGTTTCCTGCTTATTAATAAAGCTTCTTTATTTTTTTTCTTGGATTTCTAGCTCTTATCTTCATTAGGTTACACATTTCTTTTGCTGTTCTTGATTTGTACTGCAGCATTATTAGGCATGATGTTTTAGTTCATGCTGACGTACTACATGTTGAGAAGTACTCTTTTCGTCTTTGCGATTGAATCCCCAGAAGAAAGTGACTCTCAGTGATTCACGATTCGAATTCAATAAATATTAGCGAAACTCTAACGATTGATTGCAATAGGCTCTCTAGAACAACGAAAATTGTCTAGAATCCTTTTCAGCGTCCAGCTCTACGTCTTCTATCTGATGCAAGTTAATACGTTGATCTATAAAATTTTCCTTTTTCTTTTGCTGAATCATACGAGATTCTGGCAGATACGAAGAGTGCTAAATGGCCTTTTTGGGAAGTGATTCATTTGGTACACATGGGAACACCATCTGCAACACTAAGAAACACGTTCGGTGACAGTTCTTTATCTAGGGAAATGGTAATTACTAGAGAAAAAGTGCAAGAATAACAATAACATAATTGTTTACTTGAAATAACACTTAATTTTGAATAATCAAGCTTACATAGTTGGTTGAGCTTAACAAACAAAGCTCTTTAACAAAGAGTTTATCAGACAAGTGATAAGGAATAATGCGAATACATTGACATGATTTAGTTATAAATAGGTATCGAATATGTCTGCTTCGAATAGTTCTGCTTCACTTCATAAAAGCAATAAAC
Source organism: Dictyocaulus viviparus (assembly GCA_000816705.1). NCBI lineage: Eukaryota > Metazoa > Nematoda > Chromadorea > Rhabditida > Metastrongylidae > Dictyocaulus > Dictyocaulus viviparus. The sequence continues at coordinate 10,670 of KN716736.1, read as the reverse complement.
TGATAAGGCAATTCAAAAGTGCATTATTGTTTGGACGGACTCAGACATATTGAACAGCATAAACGAATTCTCACTGAATAACTCGTGAGTTATCAAATTTGGAGGTGAAATTTTTGATCTTACGTTCGGAAAAAACAATTACTGTTCTTACCAAGATAAAAAATCAATAAATCAATACCTGTGATATGTTTTTTTTTCGCTAAGCGCTCTTTTACTACTCAACGAAGATTAAACATTATATGCTTCCTTTATATGAACTTCTTCTATTTTTATTGTTCAATTGTAAAACTACCTAGACTTTTGGACAATATAGAAGTAATAAAAATTCCAAAAACGAGCTAATAAAAAAAAATCCTCAAAGATCTCTAGGATTTTCTATTTTCATAATATTCCTCATGGAGTTAAATATTGTTGACAAGAAAGAATATTAAGAAGAAATATGGTACTGACTGGAAAAAGTACATAAATGATCTCAATTATGTGTGATATAAATAATTACCTCTCAAATTATCCTCATTTTACTTCATTACAACTTCATAGGAAACAAATCCCATCTAATTACAGTACCCTATGTTATCTCTAAAATAACAATATGAGAAAATAATACTGAAAGAAAGTTTTCATAGCGTTTATGAGTAAGCGTATTTTAATAGGAAATACCTAAAAAGAGGGAAAATCCTTAGAATATTTTGTTCAATAAACTCGTACTTTGAAATCGACAATTTTTCTTTCGTGTGATCGTATTACACGTTTTTTTGATTGAAGAAATTTTTCTATAGTTATAAAATAGCTGAATAGTTGTTGTTAACGATGTTTGACGATCTCATGGTACTTCACATCCGCCTACCTCAGAAGTAAGTTTACTTGACCTCACGGTCGAGATGACTAACTCTTATTTGCATCTCGGACCATTATTGACGACATTTTCTGGCAGGTGTCAATTTTAAGAATTCTACCGTTCTCAATTGAAAGAAAAACAGCAGAGACATAATTATATATAATAAAGAGGAACTGATGAAGATGATTATTGATTTTTAGCAGATGAACAATTTCGAACGAAAAGCCTATTTAGAGTTGTGTTGTGGTTTTTTGTTTTTAGTCAACAATCGGGTAAGAACGAACAGCTGAGGGAAAAGAACTCAAAACAAAAAGATGTTCGACCTCAGTTATTTTTTCTGTTTCATCCTGACTTATCAGCCATTTTCTAACAAAATTATTTTAATCGGCTTCAGTTAATTCGTCACAAAGTTATTCATATTTATCAAATTGTTATGTTTATAGGAGTGAAATACAAGAATGAAAGTTTTGTATTAACCTCAAATATTAGCGAGTCAAATTATTCAGCACATAACTGGTTCTCTTATAAAATCATTCTTCTCATGTATGCTTGTAATGAAATATGAAAAATTTGTACGCTTTTCTATAAAGATTTTTTTTTATTCTGCAGTTGGAAATGTATTTATATTTAAGCAAATATGATGATCTTTAAGCTTTCAAGATGACAATGTGGACGAGTTAAGCTTTTTGAGGTAATCTCACCTTTGATTATTTAAAATTTCCGAATATTATTTTTATTTCTTTGTATTTTTTAATCACATCAATAATAACATTTGCTGAAAAAGTTAATAAAATACATACTGAACTCAACTCGTTTCATTTTGTTATAATTGAGAAACGGAAAATCGATTCTGTTTGTTTGAATTTTTTCGTTTTCTACTGAGTTGATGACGATATTTGCCAATGAGGAGAGTACCGTTGAGTCCCATCGACGGGAGGGAATCCGATCGCAAATAACACTGACCGAACCCGCTCCATCTGTTGCACCGGTAGCGAACGACCATTATGAATAAGAATTAAGACATATAATATTTAAAATACATTATGGCATTGGTATGAAGTGGAAATAAGCCGGCTTCCATTTAATGGCATAGAGCTCTTCAAAGAGTTGAATTCTAAATATCTTGAGGGTGATCTTGTTAAGCAGTATTTGAATTTGGTAAAAAAGTGTTACATTAAAGACACCGTACAAAACAAATACAGGCCAACGCTTAAACGAGATCGTCTTATTCAAAGCCTCAAAAAATCTATGTCAATTTTGTGATCTACTCAGTCATATACCAGTGTCAGTAGAAATTTGTCACCAAAGATTCAAGCACCTTTAACGCACAACTTATCCTGAATACTCACATTTTTTTTGAAAAAAGTGCTTATTTTATTAATTGTGTAATGAAGGTAAAACCGCCCTAAGAAGCAGCATTGAGGCTACGGTATTGCTGAATATCTTTCAAGAAAATCAATCAAGCCACTGTTTAATAGACCGTAATTTCTTCATGAAAACGCGGTATATTCCTTGAAACACTTCACAACTATTTCAATATCGCAGTAATTGGCATGAACGAAAAGCTGTTATCTCAAAGCTATAGAATTACTTAAGGAGTCGCAGTGACACAAAGGCTTCAATCTGTATGTGGATCCTCAAGCCCCTTGCGAGCAAACCAAGTCTCACCTCTTTTAGGGTTAAAGAATTGCTGGCGAAATAATCCGAGGGGATTATAGACTACTCGTACTCAAGCATCTTCATGTAATCATGTAGGTAACTAGCATGTAGTGCATCTCTATAAAGGATAGATTGCGTCTGTGCTTATCCTAATCTTGTAGTACTATTTCAACTCAATCTCTAATTAAATAGAATCAAACAGCAATAAGACTCCGATCACAATCAACTTTTGACTCAGATTGCTTCCAATTAACCGGTATTCACTCAGTTTTTTTAAACAGTAAAATCACTCAAAGTTACTACTTAATCATTTTTAGCTAAAACGAATCACTTAGAAAATCTATCTTTGTTCAGATCTAATACCTCATAGAGACCAATACAAGTCAATACTTGTTTCGTAGTGAAATAGATTAACAAATTATAGGTTAGTTTTACAATGAAACTATTATAAGTTATCACTAGTAATGGAATCTCCATAAGAATCGAGGAAATTATTTTCCAATGCCCAATCCTCCTCCTTTATCTATTTCGACGTCACCGAATCCTCCAGGAAGATTGATCGCGTCATGATCAACCTAAATCAATAGATTATCTATAATGCACACAGAGCACATTTTTCATTACGGTCTAATTTATATGTGTATATTGTTATCTAGAACCAACAAATTCATATACTATTAGATTGTTTGTGGAATTGGTTGAAAAAGCCTTACCTTTCCGATAGCTACAGGAGCATTAGGATTTACAGCACCGTAACCGGGCTCATAACCCAATACACGACTCTTTGGACGATTACCTCCAAGTTTTCCAAGCACTAAAAGCACAAGAGGATTCTGTAAGAAATCGCAAGTAAACTATAAAGATTTATATAGCTCAGTCGTTGAACGCAAAAAGAATGCTTTCAGCAGAAATAACAATACATTGAGCATAGAAGAATGGTCACGTTTTTATGCTAAATTGACCACAAAACTTCGAAGCTGAAGGGAAACACGAGCCCGCATTTCCAGATATCCGTTCTTCGAGGTTATAGATATCAGTTCACTTACAGATCTTTATAACTACGGGTTCAAGTCCCACCTGAAGCTCGAAGATTTGCGGCCGACTTATGATTACGAAAATAAAAATACAATTATTATTGTATTTAGGGATCTTTTTATTTTTTGTCACTTTTATAGCACTTTCCTTAGTAGCAAATCATTTAGGGCTACTACGTTGCATGATAAAAACGAAACGCATAAATATCCAAGCTGACGGAAACAATACCTTTGTTAAGACCAGGTAAATTAGGAACTCCAAAGGATTTCAGTACTTCTTGACTAAGCTTCTTATCACCATTGTTTAGTTCGCCACCAACACCGAACGATGGATATCTGCATGAAAAATTCTCATTGAGCAGCAAGAAAAAAAAATGCACCTCTTATAAAGAGATTTCAGAAATATATAAAATATGAAAGCTTTGACGACAATGTAACTATTTTTACTCATTAAAAATGAATATTATCCAGCAGAAGAGTGAGTTTTAATCGAACGTTGATAAACTTCAAATGGAAAATATCCTGATGAGGTTAATAACAGTGCTTTAAGTATACAACAAAATGTCTTGATAGTTCATAACGAGAAACAACAATGAATGTCTGGAAGAAGTAAAAGGCGATTTCAGTAATGAGTTAAATTAGTAGAGTATCTATAGAGCAGTATATTTTAACGAGGTAAGCTTATGATACTAGAGAAATCTATCACTACGATAAGTAATCAACGTCAATCCTGAATTCTTGTATTGTTAAATTTGAGAGTTGTGAAGCAGTGATAAGCAAGCCTGAATCAATTTTGCCACAAATTCCAAGACTATTAAGCCAACCATCCCTCAGGGTTTGTTTAATTGGCACCAAATGAATTTGCGTAAAGTAAATAGCGCTGAATTGGTAAACAGTGGTCAACTTGAGTCACTGTATTGACCAGGTTCGCTATTGAGTCACCTTCACCACATCACGCTGAACACGAATGTGTAGGCGTATTTCGCAAAAGGGACTAACCAGTGCAATAATGTATTCGGCTTCTTTTATGTATTTCAATAAATGTTTTGTAAAAAATCGAAAGTTTGCTGTGGTTGAGGGCAACGCACTACATGAACTCTCGAGACTCAGATTATTGGAGAAGAAATAATGGTGGATACAAGACGTCAGCTCTTTTTAGCGTAACAGAAAAGTAATCTGTTATAAGAGATTGAGTCACAGAGTGATAACTTATTTATTTCGTGAAGATGAAAAATTTAAATGTATCAAGGAATTCTTAAACAAGAAGAACAACTACAAGGATGATTAAGCAAGTTTTGCGTTTTATAATGCTAAATGAGTTACATAGCAAATAGCATATCGTAAATGAAGAAATTTCAATTGCAAGCGAACTAACGTTTCTAAAAAACTCGTTGACTAACGTTCAAAGAAAGACACTTGCCAAGTGATAACACTGATATCTTCGTTTTGTGTGCTGATAACGTTAACGGCTTGAAGACTCATTCACTTCCCGAGTGTAAAAAATAACGGAAAATTACTATCGAAAAGACTGGCTTAAAAATACGACTGGGAATGCATGCAAATTTTACAGTTGTACATCTATTTTTTCTACAAACTATGATATTTTATAATGATTTTACAGTTTTATGCTTCTATATAAAACTCACTACCGGAACTGGTAGAAAAATGGATAGGAAAACGATGAAAAATAATATCGGTTAGCTTACGCGATTAGATGGTAGCGCAATTGGTAGTATTCCACCTACGAGTATTCCACCTAGGATGCGAGATCTAGCCTCGACTGAAATTTCGCATTTTTTCATAGACTAAGCACAGTTACAAAAGAATTCGTTAATGCTTAGTTGCAGTACGATACTGCTTAAGAAGAATATCATGGTAAAAACGAGATGAAACACGACAGACACCGATCGGATATTGATCGATCAAAAATTACGGTAACTATAACTGAAGTAATCATTAAGGTGTTGAGGACTTTCCGCAACTTATACCTCTTTGTAGGGAGCTTTATGACTAAGACGGCATTGTTGGGTTATCGACAGCAAGGATTGAATAAAAAAAAGGAAAAAATGTAGGAGAAAAACACAAGAACTACAATGTTCACATAATCTGATTAGAAGAAAAGAACATAAGTAATATTTCGTTTTAAAACCTCACTAAAAGTAACTAAGAAAGCCTATAAAACATTTGAACCTGAGGTACTGAGGTAAATATTTGTTTCATTCAACATCATTTTATTTAGAATAAGCGCAGTAAGCGGTAAAAATTTGGAGTCAACGATTGAGTAATGCCTTCTGAGATCGAACTTCTTGAAATACAATATCATTTCCTGACAGTAGAAACTGATGGAGATCCTTGAATAT